>PVJC01003265.1:29445-44734 GCA_004026665.1 Murina feae
CTCTAACTGTCCCCTCCTGCCAGTATGGTCACCCCTTCCTGCCCCCCCCCCCACCCTCCGTTCAGTCGTTTGGTCATACCTCACAAACCCCCCTGTCAGCCTGGTCGCCCCATGCAGCCTGCTTATTTAGTCATTTGGTTGTCCCTCACTAACACCCCTGCTGGCCTGGTCACCCTAGGCAGTATGCTGGTCATTAGGTACTGTGATGGCATCCCAGACAATTTATATACTCCTCTATTATTAGTATACTAAGGGCCTGGTGCACGAAATTCGTGCACTGAGGGAGGGGGTTCCTCAGCCCAGCCTGCCCCCTCTCACATATTGGGAGCCCTCAGGGGGTGTCCTACTGACAACTTAGGCCCACTCCCCAAGGGGAGCAGGGAGTGGGCCTAAGCCCCAGTCTGGCCTCCCTTTGTGAGAGGCGACTAGGCTAATCAGGGGAAGCCAGCAGCCCCATCACCTCACTGCTGTAGCCACTGCCAGTCCCCACAGCCACCAAGGTGTTTTCATCAACATGGACTCCAGTCCCTTCACCATGAAGAAATGACAACTCTCTTTAGGCATTTTCAAGATGTGTCTTTCATAGGATATGACCTTTCTTCCTCCTTTCCCCTTTCCCTTCCTTTCCCTTCCTTTCCCTTCCTTTCCCTTCCTTTCCCTTCCTTTCCCTTCCTTTCCCTTCCTTTCCCTTCCTTTCCTTTCCTTTCCTTTCCTTTCCTTTCCTCACCTGAGGATATGTTTCCATTGATTTTTAGAGAATGTAAAAGAGAAGGAAAAAACAGAGAAACATCAAAGTGAGAGGAACACTTTGATTGGTTGCCTCCTGCATGAGCCCTGACCGGGGCCCTGGCCAGGGAGGAACCTGCAACCTAAGTACATGCCCTTGGTCAGAATTGAACCCAGACCCTGCAGTCAGCAGGCTGAGGCATTATGCTCTGAGCCAAACCGGCTAGGGCAGGATATGACATTTCTTAGCCCTCCAGCAGTGGACCTTCTTTTTTTCCCCTCCAGGAATGTGGTAGAAAAACCCTAGATTGCCTTTAGGGATTCTTATTACCCAAGTTACTAAGAATATTACCAGTAGCATACAGGGAGCTTAGCCAATGAGTGGTAAGAAGAGGTGTTTCCTCTGTAGTTCACTCTGATCACTTACTCCACCCCTGCCCCTCCAATCCCAGCTCCACCCCTGCCCAGGCCTGTAACCTCTGGCGGAGGATGCAGGACTGGGCAAGGGACCCCCAAGCCCCTCCAATTGCTAGCTTCACAGAGCCCAGGTCTCTGCGATCACTGGCTCTGATCCTGCCCCCTGACATTATCAGCTCTGCCCTTGCTCCACTGGTAGCCTCTGGCCAAAGCTGCAGCTTGGGCAGGGGACCCTGCTTTGCTGGCTCCACCAGTGCCTAGACCCCTGTGATCACAGGCTCTCCCCTGTCCCTCCAATCACTGGCTCTGCAGAGTCCAGGAACCTGGGATCTCCAGCCTCGCCTCTGCCAAGGCCTGAGGCCTTTGGCCCAGGCCTTATGCCTGGATAAGGCACCCTCATACTCCTCCGATTACCAGCTCTGTCCCTGGCCCCTCCAATCACCAGCTCCACCTTTGCCCATGCCCGAGGCCTCAGGTGAAGGCCTCTGGCCTGGGCAGGGGAACCCCTGCCCACTCTGATCACCTGTTCTGCCCCTCAGACCCCCCACCTCCCCTGTCACCTTCCTGGTAAACAGACCTGACCATTTCAGTGGCGGGGCTGAGCCGGACTGAATGCCGCCATCTTGTGGCCATGGGGGTGGCCATCTTTGTCACAGAGTGATGCCTAATTTGCATATTACTCTTTTATTAGATAGGAAATTTGTCATAACACAGGACATTGCTAAAGCACATCTCAGGTGACACCTGCCCTCTGAAGGTTTTGAAACTCTCAACTCAGCAGAAATGCTGCTCTATCCTCTGTCCAGTCCTGGCCATTTGTTTATACTGAGGAAGCACTGAAACACTAAATTACATTTTATTATATATATGTGTGTCTCTCTCTCAAATTGTAAACTTCATTTGACTCCTGACTTTGCTTGGTCCTTATTCAGTGCCTGAGGCACTGCAGGTGCCATCCTGCAGTTTTTAAATAGTCAATACTTGTTTTCAGGAAATAAATAAATAAATAAATAAATAGTCAATACTTAAACAGTCTATTGTATACATACTTCATGTTCTCTTCAAATACTGATATAAGGGAGTAAATTTATCACATTCTTTTTTTAATATATTTTATTGATTTTTTTACAGACAGGAAGGGAGAGGGATAGAGAATTAGAAACATCGATGAGAGAGAAACATCGACCAGCTGTCTCCTGCACACCACCCACTGGGGATGTGCCCGCAACCAAGGTATATGCCCTTGACCGGAATTGAACCCGGGACCCTTCGGTCCGCAGGCCGATGCTCTATCCACCAAGCCAAACCGGCTGGGGCTATCACATTGTTAAGATTTATCACTCACTATTAAATATAAGTCAAGTTGTCACATTTACTGATAGGTTATCAGAAAATTGGCAACACTATAATGAACTTTAACAGCATCACATTTAGCATGGTGCTAATATGAAAGCTCATCCTTCAATAAAATAAATCTCAATTATCTAGCCTTTCACCTACACATTCCTCAGGGCTCCACAAACCGTTTTATACTATGGCAGCAAAATTGTCACTAGTGCACTTAGCTAAAAGGATCCTAGAAAATAAGCTAAACACATGCATCCTTTTCCATGTATATTCAGAACCTGTCTCCTCTTTCCTTCTCTTTTCTTAACATATATTTTTATTGATTTCAGAGAGGAAAGAAGACGGAGAGAGAGATAGAAACATCAATGATGAGAGAGAATCATTGATTGTCTGCCTTCCTGGTCCATAAGTCGAGGCTCAGCCACTAAGCCATGCCAGCTGGCCTCTGCTTACCTTTTCTTACTTGTTTTTTTTCTTAAAACTGTATTTCCCTCCCTCTTTTTCCTCCCCCTTCCCTCCCCCCCCCCCATTTCTTGCTTTCTATATCCATAGAATTTTTGCCTGTGGTACTCTTTGTAACACTACTAACACATCGATTACTTAGTCTTTCAGACCATTCTTAATTTCTGTATTCACTCTTAATTTTTATGCTCACCATTCTTATTTTTACTTCTCACAATGTATAGCTTGTCAGAGTCTGTTAATCAATTCACTGATTGTATTGTAAAATCTCATGGGTAAAGTATAAATTTCAATTTATAGTTTGTATCTCCCGTAGTAACTAGCACCTTCCTCCATACATACTCTGCAATTTTTAGGGAATTTTTTTATGGCTTCAAAAAAGTGAATACTCTGTTACAGAAGCAACTGCTTAGTCTGGCTTTATGCTTCAAGACTGATTTTTCTATTAAACAGATATTTACTGAGCACCTATTGCATACCAGGCATTAATGCTCGAGCAGAAGCTACAGCAGTAAATAAGACAAATGCAGTTCCTAAACTTAGGTAACTTACAGTGTCACAGAAAACCCGAATGAGAAGCATGTTATATGTTTTTATACATTAAAAAAATAAATGTTAGCAAAGTGTTTGAAAAGATTCTTTCATGGCATTTAGAGAATAAAGCCTATCACAAGATAGTTATCCATCAAAATGCATTGATTAGCAACAAACTTGAATCCAAAAAGTAGACTATAAATTTCACTTGTGATTCACAGTGATCTTGTTCAACATCCCCATAAATATCTCCATTTGACTTTGTTAAATGACAATGGTCATTTCCATAATTGGCTAATTTCATGATTTTGATGGTGGTTAATGTGTTGCTTTAACTCATTTAGGAGAATGTAAATTTCAAGTGCAAGTGCTTTGTGTTACACAAATGTTCTTTTGTTAGTACCTGAATTATTCAGAGAAATACAATAGTACATATCTAATAAGACTGTAAAATATTCATAAAAATGAGGAAAAGATGGTTATTTTTTTGTGTTTTATTTTTTAAAATGTTCCTCCAAAAACTGATAATTACCACTGGTAAATAAGAAAATTATTTTATTTTGTTAATTTTCTTAAAGTATTGATCTTTAGGGGGAAAGGGAGACTTCTATCTACATCCTACAATTTGAATAGATATTCATACTGAAAGCGTGTATATTTACATCAGTGTATTCATGGAGGCAGGCTCTTCAAAATTATTTCCCATATATTTTGGTAAATTACTTTGGAATATTGTCTACAGTTTCACAAAATAAAATGCCAACATCGAATATGTGCTGTTGTTTTCATTCCAAATGAGTGATATTTATAGTGTGTAAGGCAATATTTTGAATCTTACTTTATTTAAGAGAATTTTTCATCTTCTATAAAGTCCCTATTGTTATCATTAAATTTATAAATCGGCCCTGAAGTCTTTCTTACATGTATTTAGGCAAATATAAAAAAGAAAGCAATACATTCACAAGGCACTGATTAGATTCAGAATAAATTTAACTGTGTGACTCTCTCAGCTAGTTTCTAATATTTGGTTTTTCCTTCCCTGTGAGGCTATTAGTAGGAAGATCTCCCACTGTTAATTATGCCCCTTCTTGATCATTAAAGGTAGCTGAGTGGACATTGGCATCATAATCAGGCCTGGAAGAAAAATGCTACTTCATTTCTTTGTTAATGACTTGTTCAGTGAGCTATGGAGACTTGTTGAACTTTTACTATGTTCCTTAAGTTGCAAAGAAGATAATGGTATGAGGCAAGCATATTGTTGACATTTGCTTCCAATATACCCTATGATTCTTAAGAATAAAAAGTATAGCATACTAGAGAACTAGAAAGTCAAACATTTTGATTATCTGACATACATAAAACATCATATTTGGAATATTTTTATGCCATAAAAAGGGAATTATGGGATGTAGGTGTCTTTGTTTTATGCCACTTGAAACGAAAGAAAAAAAACAAGGTAGAATAGTTAGGCTAAAGAACTGCTTGTTTTATTTCTAATACACTTTTGAATGTAAACTGCCTTGCTACATTTTCCTATTGCACAGCAATTAAAATATAAATTCCACATGCAAATGAAAAGAGAATGATTAAGTTAGGATTTAATTTGTGGTTTTGGATTATCCTATTGACTAAACTCAACATCTTGTGTACAATCATCTCAGTAGTAACCTGAAAAGATGATTTCAGAAAAATCTCCTTGCAGTGTTTAGCCATCCATGCATATTATTTATGTGAATCTGTGACTGCCTTAGTCACTGAAAATATGGATACAAATAATGCCTATTTGAAGATGGGGATCTGTGATTTGGATCTGGCATAGTAAGATTTTACCCAGTAGAGAGCACATTGAGGTAGAAGGTTACTCTTGTATAAAAGTTAGAGGAAGGAAAAGAAAAATAGACTATTGAAAAACAGCAATTGGATTGTACTGGTTTATAATTTGTAACATGTAATGAGAAGATGAATTAGTAAAGGTAACATTGCCTATATGTTATTGGAGTTTCAAAAAATATCTATGAATGCTGCTTTATGTGACTATTCACTCTAACATGAGAAATACATTTAAAATTCCTTGTTTGGTGTGATCCAAATGTTTAAAAAATTCTTAGCTTTTGAAAATAACACCTTATTTTTAATATCTGTCTTTTGGTGTGTGTTTTTAATAGCACTGGAAAATTCAGAGAAGAACTGGAAAGTTTAAAATGTTAACATGATGATCATTGCAAATTAACTCAATAAAGGAACTCATTAATCTGTTCTTGGGTTGTTGCCATTGCATGAATGGTCTGTTTTTGTGTTTTTATTAATACTGTTGACTTGCTAGAACAGGTGACATTTTCATCCCCTAAGGCTGTCCATTAGCCAAATGAAGGACCATCTGGAAAGGAATTCTGTTCTTTGAAAAATGTGACAGGGCTGATGGCTTTTTAACTGCTAGTCATCTATGATTGCTGGTAAACACTGGAAATTAGTGTTGATCCCTCAGAATTAAGAAGTTAGTCAAGTACTTAGAGATAAAGCAGAGGGAACACCTTTTAGCCAAATGTGCTCATCCATCCAGATTTTTTTTTTTTTTTAAAAAAAAAGCTGTTTTAGGTTTACTGTTTTAAAAATTATATGTCAATAGTAGTGTGGAAAAATAATTATTCTCAATGATTATAATTTAATGGAAGATATAAAGTATCTTTTGGCATCAATATACAAGGGAAATGTCTTGTAAAATTCTAACCTAGATAACCAATACTGAGGGAATAAAAAAGTATATTTATAATACAGTTTGTTGGCAATTTCCCTGAAGTGCTATTTTATAACATTGGTGCTCAGATGAACAGAAGGAGATGGTTTTGATGGCTGGCTCCCTACAGCAGTTCATTCAGTCTCTTCATAATCACAATTAAAGGGTCTCTAATAGCATCGTGTTAGAGGGATTTTAGTAGCCATTCCAATCAAAGCCTTCATTTCTCATAAGAAGATTCTGCATTCCAGAGAGGCTAGGTAACTTGCACAAGTTTAGTGACCAGAGTGACAATTTCTCCTGAAGGAGAATCTAAAAAAGCAAATATTTCTATCACAATGGTTCTCCTTTTAATTCTTGACCTGGAAGCTACAGGAATTAGTGTTCATTTTGTTTTGTTTTAGTTACTCAATAAAATCATGAATGCATATCGATTCAACCATTCTATGCAGCTTAAAAAGGTTAAGTAATATGGGGAACGGCCAAAAAAAGGTGAAGGGATTAAGAAGTACAAATTGACAACTACAAAGCAGTCACAGGAATGTACAGTACAGCACAGGGATTGTAGTGAATAATATTGCAATAACTATGTATGATGCCAGGTGGGTACTAGACTTCTTGAGTGATCACTTTATAAGGTATATGAAAGTCTAAATGCTATGTTGTATAGCTCACAACTAATATAATATTGTGTGTCAACTGTAATTGAAAAAAAAATAAATGTAAAAAAGATGAAGTAATAAAAATTGGGCATGAATGTAGCTTTTAAAGTTTAAAATTAAGCACATTCATTTAAACATATTTTATAGTTGCTTTCATCATAATTCATTTTCATACTTAATAAGAATAGAACCACTATCATGTCAGAGTACAGAAATATTGTTTTTTCTTGGAAAGAATATTCATTTAAAATCTAACTGCCTATCTAATGAACCTTTGTTGAAAATTTTTTTCTCCAGTGTCATTGTACCAATAAATTGACTCCTATTTACTATTATGTATTACAATCTCATGTATATTAATCCTATCCCTAGTGCTTTAAAAAAGAAAAGAAAAGGAAGTAAGATTCTCTTTAGACTGTGTTGATGATAAGGGTGAGGAGCCCGACCAGCCTTGTGCAACTATCACTGAAGGCAGTGAAATGTATACACCTTTCCAACTCCAGCATGCCCATTGTGGCTTAGGCTGGTCTAAGAGCACATCTGAAGTCACCTTTCTTCCTAACTCCTGCTAAAGACTTCCCTTGCAGGCAGAAGGACAAAAATCCTGACAATGCCCACTGAAGCCCTATCTGGTCTACTCTTTTTAAAATCTCATTTCCCACCAGGTTATCCCTCTGCCTATACTGCTAGTTACTGCAGGCCCCAAACACCGTATCTTTAAATACTAAGCCTCTCTAACTGAGATGTTCTTCCCTACTTTATTTGCTTGGTTTACTCAAATTGCAGCATGCTTGTCCACATAGCAATCTTTTCTAACTCCCCACCATACATGACACTGTCCTTAATGTAAGTTCTCACAGAACCATGTATCTCTTCCTCTTAGCACTTATTATGGTCACTATCTTGCACTGATGCACACAATGACTGGATCATGATTTTGGTTTTGGCTTTGTGCTCTCTGAGCTACAATGTAAGCTCCCAGAGGACAGAGACGATGCTGATTTCTATCCATCGGTGTCAGTGTGGAGCTAGTTGATTAAATGACTTACTTTCATGGAGCTATGTTTATATTCTTATTTTGTAAATTAGGAAACTGAGACTTAACATGTGTGCATTGCATGTGGTCAAAGGGAGTATCCATTAACTTTATGCTTTAATTTTAAATCTATTTGTGCAAGAACTGGTTTTGCTTCATGCTTACCCTTTGGAAATACCCAATCACTTAACTTATTCTCCTATTTCAAATGAGGTTCTCATTAAGTTGATTTTTACACTTCCTCTGCTCCTCTCTCATAAGTGTGAAATACTTAGAAGATATCATTTAATGTTTCTAAAATTAAAAATTTTTATTCCTACTCTCAGAAAATAAAGGCAAAGATTACTTTCACCCTTTTTTTTTCATAGTCCCTGATTATCTAATCACAGCAAAATATGACTCAAACAGTACAGAAGTTATGGCTGAGCATTGGATATAGGTTTATAAATTGTTAAATAATTTATTTAAAATCTAACTTTAAACACTCACTTCAGTGATTGCCAGTTTAACAAGTAAATTACCTGTAATTCTGCCATGTTTCCACTACCTGAAAAACGTTTTCCCTAGCCTGCTAACTTTTGTTTTATGTCTACCTCAGGGTGGAGAGACCAGACAAAACTAAACACATTATACCCATGTGCTCTAAAAAGAGTCTTATTGATGTTGAAGTTTTTTAAGGAATTCAAGAAAATGAAAGTAATGGGCTTTGTCATGCCACCAGAAACAAAGTGGTTTTAGTTCTTAAAGAACTGCTTAGAACAACATGGCAAGAGTCACAATCAAATTATTTTGTCTGCTTGTCTAACATGAAGGCAACATTATCAGCTGACATCCTGCAGCTCTGAGATAAGACTCTGGAGGAAGGCCTGGGAAGATTGTGTTTATCTTGCAGGAGACAATTATTAGGTAATTTGGACATTTCATATTTAATAAAAACTATTTAAATCAGAAACCATCAGACCTGCACTGATGGGACTTACATTCACATTGTTCTCTCTGTCTGTGATTGAATCCTTTTCATTTTTAAGAAGTACTCTTTAAAATGAAGGAAGCGTGTTAAATGCTTGGAATTACTTTTAAATTAAACCATACAGCTGACATGAATAAAAAGGGGACCTCCTAAAGTGCTCTGTAATGATAGGGAGAGAAACCAACTAGCACAACACTTGACTTGTTTTTTCATAGTACGTTTGCTCTGCGCTGCAGTGAAAATACTGAAAATGATTTCTGGTCCTGGCTGATATCACAAATCATAACTTGCATAAACTATAGGAGTAATCAAAGATCCATTTGCAAGGTGATTCATATGTGCATAGGCTGAATGGGAAATGTTCACTGTTTTATAATCAGGCCCACCAACATTTTTCATTCATCTCCCATTTCATTAAAGCTGGGAAAGGAGGAAAAGATGGGATCAAGTGTGAAAAAAATAATGAGGTTAGAAAGCAAGGCAGGCTCACTTTTTAAAGTCAAAAATTTACTTGCTATATATATGCAATTTCCAAGTGAACTATATTTCATAAAGTAATCATAGAAATGGCTTTTTTTTTACAGCAAAGGGCTTTTTGAATCTTCAAATCAAAATGCAAAATGCACAACTTTGAACTCCTATGTGGAATAAATCATAATAATTAAGATCTCATTTTTCAAGAAATCACAACTTACAGGTAGGTGAATAGAAGCCAAGGAAAACTGTTTTCACTCTTTCTAATAATATAAATTTACTTAATCTGTATTTTAGCTATACACTAAGATGAAGTGTGTGTGTGTACATATTGAACTCGAAGACACACATACGGATAAAACAGTTTATCTGGATAGAAGAGCTATTTGCCCAACACCATCTGTTTTTATGCAAGAGTCCTGCAAATTTAGCAAAGATTTTTGGAGTGTCCCATGAGAATTTTTTGAGATAACATTCTAACTGAATGTGTGAGAGCAAGTACTGCTGGTAGAAAAAAAATGCATAAAATTCAACCTCAGGCTTTGACATAGCTATGCGTTGGTCCAGGTTTTATTTGTTTTGGATGTATACTCTTGCTTGAATTGCTTAAATTCCATTTCTATCATTTTTTTCATCATTATATCTTTCCCATTCTACTAAGAAGAAACCAAAGTAGGAGGGCGAAGCAGAATTATAAAGTCATTATGAAAACTAGAATCCTTTTAATAATGGAAAAAGCCAGGTAAAATAAGCACTTTATATCAGATGATAGGTAGATAAATAGAGATAGATAGATAGATAGATAGATAGATAGATAGATAGATAGACAGACAGACAGACAGACAGACAGACAGACAGACATGTCAGTTAGGAAACCAAGAGTGAGAAGAAGAAAGTGGGTTAGGGAATGGTGAATTACTAGTACTTTCTCCTTTAAGATATTTTAAATATGTTTTTATTGATTCTAGAGAAAGAACATAGGAGAGGAAGAGAGTTATAGAAACATCAATGAAACAGAAACATCAACATGGATTGGCTGCCTCCTGCACATCCCTTGCTGGGGATCAAGCCTGCAATCCAGGCTTATGCCCTGACTCTGAATCTAACTGTGACCTCTTGGTGCATGGGTCGATGCTCAGCCACGGAGCCACATCAGCCAGGCATCTCCTTGATGATTTTTAACTCTTGCAAACATGTATTGATTGATCCATCTTCAATATTTTGATAGCTTTTTATCATTTTCATTTCAGTTTTCAGTTGCTATTGTAGAAAAGTAAATTGGTACCATCATTTTGGAAAACAATTTGGTTAACTGTCACAGTATAAAATTAAAATGTTTTGTTTTAGTAATTTCAGTGCAAACCCTATGAATACATTTGCAAAGTGTCACCAAATTTTATATAAAACTATACTAATGGCCACCTTATTTAATTAAAAAAAAGCTGAGTACAACCAAAATTCTCATATATGCAGAAGTGATTAGATAAATTGTGCTACATTCATATGAAAAATGATACAATTTTGTTTTCCAAAAGTAAACATATCTTTATGCACTGATATGGAAAGCACCTCAAGATATATACAAGTGGGAAAAATCAAAGATACTATGTAGAGTTTAATCCATTTCTTGTAAATAAAATATGAGCATATATTCAGAAAGATATATACACAGAGAAACAGATATATGATAATAATGGATATTATCTTCCACCTTGAGGGGATTACAATGAAAGGTAACTATTAATGTTTGAGGGCTTGAAAAACCAGCAGATAGAAGTTTTCTGGGTTTTTTAACACTTTCTTTCTTTTATAAAATGTAACACATATACCATAAGTACATAAAGTTTAAATATAAGGTCTAATGAGTATTGTAAAATAAACAATGTCCTCATTGTTTATTTTATTATAAAACAGTGAACATTTCCCGTTCGGCCTATGCACATATGAATCACCTTGCAAATGGATCTCTGATTACATAAGTACATTGTTAATGTACTTACATGTGAAATCTAAAGAACAAAATACATGTACAAACAAAATTGAAACTGACTCAGAGATACAGAGAACAGAATGATAGTTGACAGGTATATGGGATTTGGGTGCCTGGATGAAAAAGATGAAGGTATTGAGAAGTACAGATTGGTAGTTACAAAATAGTCATGGAATGTAAAGTACAGCATTGGGTATATGGTCAATAATATGATAACTATGGAATATGCCAGATGGATACTAGAAATATCAGGGGGAGCAGTTTGCAAAGTATATCATTATATAATCACTATGCCATGCACTTGAAACTAATATAAATATTGGATGTAAACTGTAATTGAAAAACAATATTTTTAAAAAGAAGATGCTAGCAACTTGGAATTTTCCACCTCACTTTTCTTTATTCAAACCTGTACCCTCCTGATTAGAAGTAACTGCTAGCCTGATTTCCATAACAATTCCCTTGAATTTCTTTGTACTTTTGCTGACTGTAAAATGCATTATTTGCCTTAGTTTATTGAATGTCATGTTTTTAATATTAATCCATATTATTTGTATTAATATACTGTTCATTTATTGTAATTCTAATTCATCTCATATGAATGTTGCACAATTTATTCATTCTACTTTTGAGATTTTTTTTTGTTAGGTCAAGTTTGGGGGTATTATGACATTTTTATTGTTTCAAATTTTAGGGTACTATAAATAAAGCTACCTTTAATATTCTTGTATATGAACATATTTGTGCATTTATCTACTCTACGGTATAGTTCTATGGAAATAAGTATTGGAGAATATTTTTATTTATCAGACTAGAGGCCCGGTGCACGAAATTCATGCATGGGGGGGGGAGTCCCTTAGCCCGGCTTGCACCCTCTCCAATATGGGCATCCCTGTCACAATCTGGGACCACTGGCTCCTAACCACTCACCTGCCAGCCTGCCTAATTGCCCCAACCCCTCTGTCTGCCTGATCACCCCTAACTGCCCTCCCCAGCCAGCCTGATCACCCCAAACTGCCCTCCCTTGCCAACTGATTGCCCCTAACTGCCCTCCCCTGCCAGCCTGATTGCCCCTAGCTGCCCTCCCCTGCTGGCCTGATTGTTCCAACTGCCTCTGCCTCAGCCCCTGCCACTGTGGCTTTGTCTGGAAGGAAGGTAGGACAACCAGAAGATGTCTGGTCAACACAGTCTAATTAACATATTACCCTTTTATTAGTATAGACTAGGGGCCCGGTGCACAAAAATTTGTGCACTTGGCAGGGGTGGGGGGGGTCCCTGATCCCAGCCTGTGCCCTCTCACAGTTTGGGACCCCTCGGGGGATGTCCACCTGCTGGCATGCCTGGCCAGCCTGGGTGAGGGGCTGAGGGCTGTTTTCAGGCTGCCTACAGCCCCCTCAGGGTTCCTGCACTGGAGGGTGGGAGGGCTGGTGAGTGCAGGCGTGGACGTTTCCTGTTGGGTGGCCCACCATCACACATGCCTGGTGGATCCCCACTGCTGAGGGGACACACCTGGCGCAGAGCCAGGTGGCAGGCTGGGGGCGGGGGGTTGGATGCTGGTGCATGGTCCCTGTGGGGGGAGGGGGGACTGCTGCTGAGTGGACACACCTGCCTCCCTGTGTGCTGTGTGCTCCGATTGCACCTATTTCCAGGCCTCAGCTTCTGGCTGGGGCTGGCTCGGTCCCCCAACCCCGAGGCTGCCCTGCCGCCTGTAATCTGCGACTGGATCTATTTCCAGGCCTCCATTGCTGGCGCCCTGCTCCTCCCCTGGCGGTTGCGGCCTGTGCATTGTGCGGCTTCTCCGGCTTCTCTGGGGCTGTGGCCTCCACCATATTGGCTGGGCTAATTTGCATATAGCTGCTCTGATTGGCTGGTGGGCATAGCTTAAGCGTCCCAGAGTAATGGTTAATTTCAATATTACACCTTTATTAGATTAGATAACTCATTTTTTCCCAAAGGTATATTAATTTACACTGTCTCTAGCAATGTATGAGAGTTCCCACTGCTCCAGATTCCCACCAACAGTTGGTATTATCTGACTTCCCTCTTCATCACCTTCCCCAAATCCTTTTCCCTCTGCCTCTCCCCCTTTCCCTTTTCTTACTTCCTTCTTCTCTCCCATCAAAGAAGTGAGAAATCAAAACAAAAATAAACAAAAATATAACCAAACACTATAGTTTCTCAAGTCAAATATCAAGGTTCCCTTAATAATTTCAGTTTCTATATTTAAAGCAAAATGATTTACAGAAATATTTTCATATAGTTATTTTCTTATGATTTATCTCTCCTTCTGATTTTTAATCCTTTCAGAATGCTAAATGGAAGTTGACATACATAGGAAAAAAACACAAGTAAAACATTTTTATCTTAAAATGTGTCAAAAGTTAAATACATCACCTAGTAAACAAACTTCTTTCATGTATTTAACCCAACCATTTATCATGAATAAGTTAATGAAATGCTACTTGGAAGAAAAACCAAAAACAAAAACATATTTTTATTGTCTCTTCTCATAGTTAAAAACTACAAAGAACATAGCTACTTGAGCTTCCTAAATATTTTAAATATATACATGTTTCTGATGTTAGTTAAGCTTCTACTGCTGTTAAAAAGATTATCACAACTTAGAGCTCTGACAGTCTGCTAGTTAAAACTGAAACCTACTGAGCATGACCTGTCATCTCTCTCTCTCTCTCTGTGTCTCTCTCTCTCTTTTTCTCTCTCTTGTCATGAATCTTCGCTATTACTAATTTCATGCGAGTAATATAGTGACCTTAGGGCTGATTAATTAACTGTTGGCTTATGTATTTTACAACATTAATTGTGAAAGCCCTCACTGTTACCTCGCGGTTTGATTAACCCTGTTAGCACGTGGAATTAGCAATGGAGAAGCCTCGTTAGATTGTCTCTCTGATGTTTTGCAAGGATTTTTAACTCCTTAACTGTAACACTTCTAGACTGTTTTTAGAAGCTCAGTATACCATTTATATCAGCAAATATCAGCCTATCATTTATTTTTTTATTGAATTTATAGGGGTGACACTGTTTAATAAAATTATATGGGTTTTAGGTGTACAATCCTCTAACACATGGTCCGTATTGTGTGTTTACCACCGAAAACCAAGTCTCTTTTCATTTATCTCCCACTTACCCTCTACTACCTCCCCTAACCCTGCTTTCCCTCTGGTAATCACCATACTTTTGTTTGTGTATATGAGGTTTTTTTCTTTCTTCTTTGGGTTAATTCCTTCACTTTTTTCACCCAGTCCTCCAACTCCTACACCTTTAACAGCTGTCAGTCTGTTCTCAGTCTCTATGGGTCTGTTTATATTTTGTTTGTTCATTTTGTTTGTTATATCCTACATATAAGTGAAATCCTATATTTGTCTTTCTCTCATTAACTTATTTCATTTAGTATAATAATCTCCAATCCATCCATGCTGTCATAAAGGATAAGATTTCTTTCTTTTAAAGACCAAGCAGTATTCCATTGTGTAAATATATCACAGCTTTTTTATCCACTCATCAACTGATGGAAACTTGGGCAGCTTCCAAATCTTCATTATCCTATCTAATAAAGATGGAATATGCAAACTGACCATCACTTCACAACAAAGATGTTGGCGCCCACAGCCAATAAGGAGGGAATATGCAAACTGATGTGACAAATATGGCTGCGGCCAGGCCGTGATGCTTTCGTCATTGCCATAGCAACAACACAGGCGTTCCACCCAGCCCTGGCTGCTCTGGGCCTCTGGGCAGTGCGCAAAGGTGGAAAGGCAGCCAGGGGAAGGAAGGCCTATTCCTGCACGAATCTTCATGCATCAGGCTTCTAGATGTAAATAATGCTTCAATGAAGATAAGAGTGCATATATTCTTTTGAATCAGTGTTTTAGGTTTCTTTAAATATATTCTGATAGGTAGAATTTCTGGGTCATAA
>PVJC01003265.1:44834-72240 GCA_004026665.1 Murina feae
TGTTTTTATGCTGGAAACTGATTGTTTTTAACCTACTTTGGTTGCTCTGAAAGGTCAGAGCTATGCACCCATTGTTTAAGTTGAAACATTGTTAATTACAGCAAATCTCTACCTGTTAATTACATGTAAAATTCTTCCTTGGAATTTCCTGCCTAAGGATATTGTTGTTTTCTCAGAGACTCAATAAAAGGCTGGTGAGGCTCAGGCATCAGTGGGCAATCTATCCTGGTAGAGGAAAGATGCCACGCCTAGTCCCCCAGTTTCCAAATTGATTCTCTTCCAGTCTCTCTCTCTTCGTTTTGTGTGTGGCCTCCTTCAGAACTCGAACCCTGAATAGGAACCCTGAACCACGCTGAATGTGTAAGGGGCTTCAATAATAAGGCAGTTCCATTTTTAATTTTTTGAGGAAATGTGAAACTGTTTTCCACAGTGGCTACACCAATGTGCATTCCCATCAACAGTCCATGAAGATTCTCTTTTCTCCACATCTTCACTAGCATTTGTCATTTGTCGATTTGTTGATAGCCATTCTGATAGCTGTGAGATGATATCACATTGTGATTTTAATTTGCCTTTCTCAAATGATTAGTGACTTTGAGCATCTTTTCATGTATCTATTGGCCATCTGTATATCCTCTTCAGAGAATTATCAATTTATTAGCCCATTTTTTAATTGGGTTGAGTTTTTTTTGGTATTGAGTTCTATAAGTTCTTTATAAATTTTGGGTATTAACCCTGAATCATTAGCAAATAGTTTTTCCACTCAATGGGCTGCATTTTCATTTTGTTGATGGTTTCCTTTGCTGTGCAAAAATTTTTTTAGTTTGATGTAGACCCATTTGTTTATTTTGTTTATTTCTCTTATCCAATGAGACATATCAGAAAAAATATTGCTATGAGAAATGTCCAAAATTTTACTGCCTATGTTTTCTTCTATGATTGTTATGGTTTCAAGTCTTACATTTAAGCCTTTAACCTATTTTTAGTTTATTCTTGTGTGTGGTGTAATAATGTTGTCTTATTAGAATGCACTACCCCTGACTCTCCTGTTTGGGCATGTTTTCTGAAATATATTGTTATAAGTTTTTTCCATAGCTTGAAGCAAACTGCCAGCACCTACAGAAGGTAAGATACACTCCCTAGCTGACTTGAGCAACTCCCCTCTGCCTGACTGAGTTGTGCGCCCACCACATATCCTGCTATCTTCCAAGTATGTCCTGTTGTTCAGGCAGCTACCCCAGCCAGCTGATGCATCCCTGACTCCGTCCCTAAATAAGAGAATATAAACACTCCCTCAGTGCTGACACCGATGCACTGGTCTCAGCCTGCTGTAAGGGATACAATAAGATTTTTTAAACTCTCACAGTGTCCCTTGGCCTGGCTCCTGTTGACATGACCTAATAAGTCTACTTTCACTTTTTTGCACATATCTATCCAATTTTCCCATTACCATTTATTGAGTAACTATATGTACTCCATTGTATGTTCTTGCTTCCTCTGCCTAATATTAATTAGTCATAAAGATGTGGATTTATTCCAGAACTCTCTGTGCTTTCCATTGATCTGTATGTTTTCATTCCAGAACCATGCTGTTTTGATTATATGACCTTGTAGTGTAGTTTGATGTCAGGTAGTGTGAAGCCTCAAACTTTGTTCTTCTTTCTCAAGATTGCCATGGTTACTTGGGATCTTTTGTGGTTCCCATATAAATTTTTGGAATATTTGTTCTAGTTCTGTGACATATGCTATTGGTATCGTGATAAAAATTGCATTGAAACTATAGATTGTTTGGGGTAGTTGATGATCATTTATTTTTATGGTAGCTGTCCTTCCTGCTTCCAAGCATTTTCCACTTGGTATTATCCTACATTTTCTTCCATATTTAATGTAAATTTTTAAAAATCTACTATGGCCCTAGTTGGTTTGGCCCAATGGATAGAGCATTAGCCTATGAATGAAGGGTCCCAGATTCGATTCTGGCCAAGGGCACATGCCTGGGTTGCAGGCTTGATCTCCAGTAGGGGGCATGCAGGAGGCAGCCAATCAGTGATTCTCTCTCATCATTGATGTTCCTATCTCTCGCTTCCTCTCCCTTCCTCTCTAAAATCAATAAAATATATTTTAAAAATAAAAATCTATTATAATGAGTTTTAAAATCTGAATTGAGTGGCACAGAAATTCAGACTTTAAAGGAGACTAAATGATTATTTATTTTAGCCTATTCTCAGAGGAGGACCTACATATTTGAGAATAAAACTGTCCAACCAGAATAATATAGGCCATTTCAATGGATAAATAATTTCTTACTTGTTAAACATCCTTTGTAAACCTCATTAAATGCCTCAAATCACAAAAATGTCTATTTATAAATGATTCTCTGAGTAGGGTACTTATAAGATAAAAATTAACTTTGAAAACAGCTTCAAATAACTAAAGTATTCACTGGACTCCAAAAAGAAAATGACTCAAGAATAGGTTGCCTAATTTTACTCTTAACTTCTGGGATTTGTAAGCTCATGTACTATTTTTTACTATGAGAATAAAATGTTTTTAGAATATTCAAATATCTAATTACCCATAATGGACATAAAAAACAGTGGTCTCGCCCTGACTGGTTTGGCTCAGTGGATAGAGTGTCGGCCTGTGGACTCAAGGGTCCCAGGTTCGATTACAGTCAAGGGCATGTACCTGGTTGTGGGCACAGCCCCAGTGGGGGATATGCAGGAGGCAGCTGATCGATGCTTCTCTCTCATCGATATTTCTAACTCTCTATCCCTCTCCCTTCTTCTCTGTAAAAAATAATTAAAAATATATTTAAAAACACAAACAAAAAAACAGTGGTCTCATCTATCCAAATATTTTTTTAAAAAAGGATTCCAGTCCTGCCAGGGTGGCTCAGTGGTTGAGCATCGGCCTATGAACCAGGAGGTCCCAGTTTTGTTCCTGGACAGGGCACATTCCTGGGTTGCAGGCTAGATCCCCAGTGGGGGGCTTGCAGGAGGCAGTCAATCAATGATTCTCTTTAATCATTGATGTTTCTATCTCACCCTCCTTCTCCCTTCCTCTCTAAAATCAATAAAAAAATATTTTTAAAAGTTCAAAAAGGATTCCATAAGATCACATACCAAGACATTTGGTGATCAATGTTATACTAGCTCCTAAGAGCCTACAAACAGAATATATCTGCTTAAATGTCTAATTAAAAGAATGTAAAAAAAATTATGGGGTCAAAATTAACATTAAAGATTTTAGTGAGATTTTTTTCACTTAATCAATATGTGTTGATTGATCAAGGTCTCTTTTCCTTGCTAGAATTAAAAGGAAAGTCAAGATTGACCTTGGCATTTGTTTTGCAGCCATCACATTTGCTTCCTTTTTACTTTGATTTCCATCCCTAAAAAGACTAGCAATACAGGAGAAACCTCTGTGTAAATGGAAATGCTGTGCCTGCATTTTATGAGAAGCAAGATCCCAGGCTAGTGAACTAATGTATGTCTGTTACCATTTTTATCATTGTACCTAAAAATTTATAAAATGTAATGTTATCTAGTGCTTGAAATTTGTTCACTTTTATGTATTGGATGCATATGCATGTACGTATTTAGAGTGTGTGTGTCTGTGTGTTCTCAGTAAGCAAGTTCAAATCTTGATGGTTGTGTGTGAGGGCTACTTTGAATCCTGAAGTTCTTTCTTATGCCCGTTTCCTTATAATGAGCTCAACTTTTTGTGATATCTTTTCTCCATGGCCTTTGCAAATTTCTTTCTGAACTTGATTGTGAAAAGAAGCTTCTTTTGTCTTGTCACCTTTTCACAATATGATCGCTCTATTCCCCACTGTTAACTTGTCTTGAAAAAACATCCACAAACACTAACTTCTAATTTCTCCTTCTCCATGTTCCAGGCAGGGGTTGCTTCATGTCTCACTCCTGTACAGCTAAAGAAACAATGTAGTTCCCTGCATTCGGCAAATCCTTTTAACCAAAATGACTGCTGTGGATTAGGCTACATATCCAATGTGGATGAAATTTGCATAATTTCTAACTGGAAATTATTAAGGACCTGTGCTTTTATTTTTACCTATTTGGCAAGCAATTATTAATCCTAACAACGTACAAGGTACAGTGTTGAATGCCAGAAATATAAAAACATGTAATAATGAAGACATGCCATTTATATCTTAAGTAAGTGCAGGCCATGCACTTTGAGTTTATAAAACATGTTCCCTACTAGTGAGGATGGTTTTCTGAAGAGCCACCCTCTCTTCTGTAGCCAGTGTTTTGTGTTTACTCAATATTTGAGGAAGATGTTTGGAGAAATTATGTACAATTGGCCTACATATTATAAATAAAAATATTTATTTTTCTACGTAATTGAGATTTTTGAAGTCTGCTCATTTCATTCAAATTAAAATATTTTAAAATAGCAACATGTGAGGTTATAAAATGAATAGTATAATGAAAAATCATTTTCTTTTGGAAGTCTTCCAATACTGAAATTTCTAACTGTGTAGTGTGTGATTATTTTTACACTTATTCTTATTTTGCTTGAGGAAAAGGTTTTGTGTCTGTCACCCGAGTTATAAAATTTAAAGACTTTGACACTATGCATAAAGGTTTGTAATGTGACGTTATACCTTTTATGCTTAAGTTCAAATCAATTGGGGAAAAAATTTAAGTTGTCATTTGAATTAATTGCAAATACTTCTAACTTTCGGTGTATTCTGCAAACATCACCTCTCACATGGAAAGGGTTTGGTGTAAGTGAAACTTACACCAATGTCATCAACTAAATTTTCAGAAGCCAGAATTAGCTAAAACTAAAACAAAAAAAGTAAAAAATTATAAAACCACTTTTAATAATAGCAAATGTTACTTGACCTTCCTCGCAGATGTTCATTAAATAGAAAAAATGGAACTAGTTCATATTCATCTAATATATAAATTTTAGGTATCTACGTAAATGTGATTATCTGTAAGTAATGAATAAAATATTTTATTTTTCAAAACCAAATTTTAACATTCTACCAATTCTGAGTTTTTATGCCTCTCATGGCACAGGGTTCATCCTATCAGTGAAGATTCATATAATTCACAGACCTATGTACCAGATTCTATCCATCTGAAGCCTCACTTATGAGAGCCTCCCTCCTACCTTCCTAAGAATTTACCATTCTATTTTTTAAATCATCTTGTCAGGCTAGGGCTAGAAAGAAGGCCTGACAGTATACAAGTTTTATATGCTTTCAAGGTTTCAGCTCTCTGTCATCTTCTACGAAGTCTAGACAACTCAGATCAGATAAAATGCAATAATCAGAACCAGCACGTAAGCCCGCTCCTGTGACAGACTTCGACTAGGAAAGGGTGTCAGGAACACGCTCCTTGCAAACAGGAGTGCCACACTAACATAATCTCAGGCTATCTTGTTTTCAAAGCGAGTAGTTGTATCCAGACCTGAGGTAACAAATTCTACTAATTACATTGGCACGCCGGCTCTATCATGCTAACTGTGGAGTTGGAAGCCCGGGGATATTTCTAGCAATCTTTTACATAATTAAATGACAACTACATTATCAGATCTACGACACCAATGGAATAACACATGAAGCAGGACTTTGGTGATGCCATTGTTTTGGGGAAGAAAGCATTCCTTCCTTCCTTTCTGGCTGTTCTCTCTTTCCTATGAGTGTAACTGCTGCCCTAACTGGTTTGGCTCAGTGGATAGAGCGTCGGCCTGTGGACTGAAAGGTCCCAGGTTCAATTCCGGTCAAGGGCATGTACCTTCGTTTCCGGCACATCCCCAGTAGGAGGCATGTAGGAGGCATGTAGGAGGCAGCTGATTGATGTTTCTCTCTCATTGATGTTTCTAACTCTCTATCTCTCTCCCTTCCTCTCTAAAAAAATCAATGTAATATATATTTTTTTAAAAAAAGAGTGTAATTGCTTCTGCCAAGGTGATGCAGTCATCATTTCCCAAGGCTTTAGCTTAATCCATTTCTTCTTTGCCCTCTATTCTTGCTCCCTAAGAATTTCATCCACACCCATGCCTTTAGTTATTTTCCACACTCATTTTCCCAGAGCTTTAGATGCTCCAATTACTTGAAGTCTTTTTAAATAACACAATTATATCCCAAGTCCAATATTTCCAAAACTAAACCCAACTGAGCCCAGAGACTCCAAAAGATCATAAGATTGTTAACAAATGTTGTTTTGTTTTTGCTTTTAAATCTGGAATTAGCTTTCCTCTTATCTTTCCCTAGTTAATGCCTATATATTTTAATGTCATCAGCTTCTATATATTCACAACAAGATGAAATACTCTTCAATTCACTGGACTCTGAACTTTCCCCTTCACATGCTCTATTAAGAGTATAATTTAAATCAAACAACTGCAAATTAAAAATATGACAATGGTGTTCCCCTGGCCAGTGTTGCTCAGTTCTTTGGACATTGACCCTTGCACTGAAAGGTTGTCAGTTCAGACCCAATAAGGGTACATGCCTGGGTTTCAGACTTGGGCTTTGCAGGAGCAGCCCATCCATGTTATTCTCTCCAATCAATGTTTCTCTCTCTCTCTACCTCTTCCTTCCTCTCTGTTGCTCTCTCTCTCTCTCAAACACAATAAAAATATTTAATAAATAAATAAAAATATTTTAAATCTATATTCTAGTAAAACTAAAAAGCTTAAAAATAGATTTTAAAATAGTTTTAGAGCACCAAGCAAAAAATAAATAAATAAATGAAATTTAGATTATTGCCAAGACTTTAACAGTGACAGTTTTTATGACAGAAAAAAAAATAGTGCTCTATGTCAAAGATGGCCCAGGAAAGAAAATAGGAACAAAGGTTTTTCTATTCAGCAAAACTCACTCTGAAGTATAAAATGCAAAGCTAACTTGTTAACATCATGCAAAAACTCAGGGGACTTTGGTTTGATGGACGTGTACTTACGCATTTACTACAGAATAGTCTTAAGACAATAACCATAACTAGAAAAACATCAACATAGAGACCGCTAGTGAGTAACTATTTAATATTTACTTTTATAGCAAAAAGTAAATGAGAGTTTAAGCTTGGGTTCAAGGAAGCGCTGGGAGTCTAGGTTGTCAGGGGCAACCCGACCTGGGCACTGGTTAAAGCAACACAGTTTCAACTTTAGAAGTTAAATAAATCCCAGATACCAGTTTCCAGCTAGCCTCAATGCAAACAGCCATCAGCCACTCACCCAGGCTGGCCAGGTACCCCAGCAGGACCCCCTCCCTGAAGGGGATGTGGCCAGCCTACAAACAGCCATCAGCCATTCACCCAGGCTGGCCAGGCACCCCAGCGGGACCCCCACCCTGATCCAGGACACCCTTCAGGACAAACCAGTCAGCCCCCACCTAAGCACCAGGCCTCTATCCTATATAATAAAAGGATAATATGCAAATTGACCCTAAGAGCAGAACCACTGGGAATGACTGGTCACTATGACACACACTGACCACCAGGGGGCAGATGCTCAATGCAAGAGCTGCCCCTGGTGGTCAGGGCACTCCCACAGGGGGAGCTCTGCTCAGCCACAAGCCAGGCTGATGGCTGCCAGTACAGCAGCGCTAAGGATGTCTGACTACAGCTTAGGCCTGCTGTCAGCTGGCAAGTGGACATCCCCTGAGGGCTCCCGGGCTGCCAGAGGGATGTCTGACTGCCAGTTTAGGCCCAGTCCCCCAGGGAGCAGGCCTAAGCCAGCAGGTGGACATCTCCCAAGGGGGTCCCAGATTGCTAGAGGGCATAGACCAGGCTGAGGGACCCTCCTTGCCCAAAGTGCACAAATTTTTGTGCACTGGGCCTCTGGTATATATATATTTGCATTATCTAATCTAATTAAAAAGTAATATGCAAATTTACCCTCACTCCATTACATCTAAGCCACGCCCACCAGCCAAGCCAAACCCACCAGCCAAACAGAGCTACTATATGCAAATTAACCCAGCTAAGATGGCGGCCAGTAACCACGGAGCTAGAGCAAACAGGAAGCTTCCATTGCACCAGCAATGGAGGAAACTGCCTGCCTAGGCCGGCTGTATCCTCCGCTCAAGGCAACAATGTTTCAATTATAGAAGATAAATAAAACCCAGAAACCTGATTCTAGCCAGCCTCGCTGAGATGTTGGGTCAATGACAGCTGTGGCCAGCCTGCAAACAGCCATCAGCCCCTCACCCAGGACTGGCTAGGCACCCCAGTGGGAGCCCCACTCTGATCCAGGACACCCTTCAGGGCAAACCAGCCGGCCCCCACCCATGCACAGGCCTCTATCCTATATAATCCCATATAATAAAAGGGTAATATGCAAATTGACCCTAACAGCAGAACAACTGGGAATGACTGGTCACTATGACACACACTGACCACCAGGGGGCAGATGCTCAATGCAGGAGCTGCCCCTGGTGGTCAGGGCACTCTCACAGCGGGAGCTCTGATCAGCCATAAGCCAGAAGGGTTCCAGTACAGCGGTGGTTGTGGGAGCCTCTCCTGCCTCCTCAGCAGCACTAAGGATGTCCGACTGCAGCTCAGGCCTGCTCCCTGCTGGCAAGTGGACATCCCCTGAGGGTTCCTGGGCTGCCAGAGGGATGTCTGACTGCCATCTTAGGCCCGATCGCCTGGGAAGTGGGCCTATGCCAGCAGGTGGACATCCCTCGAGGGGTCCCAGACTGTGAGAGGGTACAGGCCAGGCAGAGCGACTCTCCCCTCCCCCCAAGTGCACAAATTTTTGTGCACCGGGCCCCTAGTATATCTATATTATGCAAAGTGTCCCTTCGGGCTTTCACCAGGAGACCGCAAGTTTGACTGTGCTGACCACCAGGGGGTGGCTCGGAATGTAGGAAGGCCCCAGCTGGCAGCAGGAAGACCCCAATTGGCCTTGATCACCAGCCAGGCCTAGGGACCCTACCCATGAACGTATATTGCGCACTGGGCCTCTAGATAGACTATAATATTCACTTTTAATTTCAAACTATGTCCTAATATAATTAAAAAGAAAATGACCTAAACATACAAGAAAAGTTCATCTAGACATAAGATTTTTTGTTTTCCTCTTTAAAACTTGAAGTAACATTGGACAATGACCATGTCCTCTTGAATCTACTTGTCCTAGGCTGCCCTGGGCCATTTCTCTTACTGTGCAATGGAGTTGGCATGACATACAGGCCACTGCTATGACAAGGATCTTCAAGTGAGACTGAAGAAGTGAAGATTTAATGAATGATGGTTTTAAAGGTTAATGAGATGCTACTTTGGTAACAGGAGGTTGTTTCCTGAATCACCAATATCAGAGCATTTTATTTGTAGTAAATTATTTGGATAGATACGATCCAGTTCATTAGATGATTGTCAATTGTCCATTTCATTTTTCTGTTATGTAAGATTAACCTTCTTCCAACTTAATTCTCAGAGTTGGGATGTTTGTCCATAGGATGAAATATTTTCTGTCTATCTTTTTTAATAAAAGGAGAAAAACATGTAATTGCCAAAATGTGTAATCGCCAAGGCTTGCATTTTTTCTTTATTAAGGTATTACATATGTGTCTCTATCCCCCCTTACCCCCCACCCCCCGCCACTCGTGCCCTCACCCCCGTGGTGTCTGCGTCCGTTGGTTAGGCTTATATGCATGCAAACAAGTCCTTTAGTGATCTCTTCCTCTTCCCTCCACCTTCCCCTGCCTTCCCTCTGAGGTTTGACGGTCTGATCAATGCTTCTCTGTTTCTGGATGTGTTTTTGTTCATCAGTTTATGTTGTTCATTATATTCCACAAATGAGTGAGATCATATGATATTTATCTTTCTCCAACTGACTTATTTCACTTAGCATAATGCTCTCCAGGTCCATCCATGCTTTTGCAAATGGTAGGATACACGCATCCCTATGTTCATAGCAGCACAATATACAATAGCTAAGATTTGGAAACAGCCTAAGTGCCCATCAGTAGATGAGTGGATTAAAAAACTGTGGTACATCTACAAAATGGAATACTACACTGCTGTACAAAGGAAGGAAGGCTTGCATTTTTAACTATTTGAAGGACAAACACATTCCTGAATTTTCTGGAGGGTGAGAAATGTCTTTCTTGGTCACTAATTCCATCTCTCAGTTCATTATTGGCTTCAACTTCAGCTTCACCCATTTGAAATTTTCTTTTTTATCGTCAGAGAAAATAGCTGCACAGAGCTTCATAATTCAGATTATTTCAAGCTCTAAGCTTCTTTTAATTCCCATTATATCTTCCAATTTTTGCTTCTAAAAATGTTAAATTATTCATTGGTAATGGTTTTTAGAACTGATTTCTAAACTAAGGCCAAAACCATAGTGCATGCATTTATATGATCTAAGTTCAGGTTTGTATTTATCACAGGAGTGCCATAGGGTTGGTCATCCAAGATAGAAATGAATGTTGTGTTGCTCTGCTCTGTCTTTCTGGAAAATAGATGGCTTCACCCTGTAAAAGAGTCCATGGCCAACTGGGAGAGAGAAGGGGAGATTTCTGTTTTTTTGTTGTACCATTTCTAAGTTATGTCGACAAAGCTGTATTCTAAAAAAATTCAAAATTAAAAAGTGAAATCTTTGAACAGTGTGTTCTCTCTCTGCACCCTGAGTCTTTCCCATTTCTTTAAACTACTCTGACCTCCAATATGACTGATTAAGGTATCTGCTCCAAAAGGGCAGCTGCGTTCCATCATGTAAGACTGATCCTCCAGGAATTTACAGTGAAAACTCATGCATCACAATTACTGTGTAACTTGCATGAATTTAGTATTTATCAAATCAAATCACACTCATACCTCTCAACTGACCCTCATTATGTGGGCATCCCTCGTTTTAGAAAGCCATCTATCTCCTTCCCATACCCAACTTGCCATCTGGTCAGTTTATTGATGGAGATGTTTATGTTTATATGAAATCCAATTGACATTTAACAGAAGCCAATTGTTTTACATGCCTTCAATTAGAATTAAAATTAGATAGCACTCAGACATGAGAAATAAAAAAAACTGCTCTAGCTCTCAATGGTTAAAAAATAAAGAGCAATATTTCAATTATGGGAGTATTAAATTGTCCTTATATGCATAACCAGAATGTAGTAAATTTGAATTTTCCCCTTCCCTGTTAGAATTCAAGATCATGAATCACTTTGGAGAACTGAGGAAATTAATGTACAATTAACACAAGCCAATATCATGCAATTACCCACACAGAAGCCAATGCCAGACCCTACCAAAGAGCTGTGGTCACTCAGCATAATAGCAATGTAATAAATGTTAGTTAAATCCTTATATAATAAAAGCCTAATATGCTAAGTGTCCAATCGACTGTTGGGCCATTCAACCAATCAAAGCATAATATGCCAATGATATGCTAAGGCTGCTCAACCGCTCACTATGATGTGCACTGACCACCAGGGGGCAGACATGCCAAACAGTCGGTTAGCTTGCTGCTGGGGTCCAGCTGATCGGGACTGAGAGACATGGGCCAGACACTCCCTGGAGACCTCCCACAGTTCTTCCCCAGCTGGCCAACCTCCCTCATCTCTCTCCAGCTCCAATCGTGCACCAGTGGGATCCCTCAGGCTGGCCTGCACCCTCTTGCAATCCAGGACCTCTTGAGGGATGTCAGAGCGCTGGTTTCAGCCTGATCCCACAGGCCAGGTCAAATTTGTGCACTGGGCCTCTATTCAATAATAGAGTCAATGGGCCCTAGCTGATTTAGCTCAGTGGACAGAGCATCGGCCTGTGGACTGAAGGGACCCAGGTTCGATTCTGTTGAAGGGCACGTGCCAGGGTTGTAGGCTCGATCCTCAGTAGGGGGGTGTAAGAGGCAGCTGATCAATGAGTCTCATCATTTATGTTTCTATTTCTCTCTCCCTCTCTGACATCAATAAAAATATATATTAAAATATATATATTCAATGGAACATGGAAATATTTTTCTTGGAAAAAACAATACAGGCCTTTGGAGACTAAAGTTAACATTTTTTAATAATGTGCTTGTTAAAAAAATAATTTTATGTTTAGGTCTTTGCTTCTTACCATCAGAGGGAAAAAAGAAGTGGAGTTTTGGTTAGCAAACAGTATTGCATAGTAACTAGTCCTTTGGCTTTGGAATTCAACAGAACCCAGGTAAAATAACTGTTACCTATTAGCTATTAACCTCAGTGTCTCTAAGTCCCAGTTTCTTCGCCTATATTATGGACATAATATTTATTGTGTAAATTCTGGCTGAAGGTTAAAATGACGGTTTATGTAAAGCTACTTAATTTATTGCCTGGTACATAGTAAACACGGGGAGGGGGAAGTAACTAAAAAAAAAAAAGTAACCTCCTCACAGAACATTTGCTTACTGTTAACATGAAAGGTTCTGGTGAGAAGTCAGAGCGGTGGGGGCTTAAAGCTAAGAAATATATACATTTCTCCAAAATGCTTTAGCATCATGTAGCAATAGTTACATAATGAAAATAATCCTGTATTCCAGGCTGAGTATGCCATTTTCTTTTTCCAGTATGCGCACACTAGAACACAATGTTTACATGTCACCATTAGCATGAAAACATTGGGTTATACTTATGAAAGGATTAGGTATGGTTTATTTTACTTGGGAATGTATTAATATTTGGTAATAGATATGGCATCTTTATTCCCAAGTTTTCCCCCTTAAAACCTGTAGTTCCATCTTTGCCCACCTTGTTTCTTTCTTTTAAATTAACTTCATATGGTTTTAGTGCACTGTTTTTCCTCCTTGCATTTATTTCATTTATATTAAAATATTTTAGGTTCATTTCACGAAGTCACTCCAAGATATTTTCTTAAAAGCATTGAATAAAGTGTCTACTCCTGACTTTCCTATTTGATTAATAGAAAATAATCATCTCTCTCTCATGTGGTTTGGTTAATTAACTGTTATAGGCAGCACAAATAATTTCTACAGTAGTGTACTTATTGTTTTAAGAATTATGTGAAAATTAGTCTCTTACTACATGATTAGATTTTCAGATCTTGTAATGAACAAAAATAGTCTTTCTGTGCCATCTTTTAATGTGTTTTTAATCACCAGCAAAACAACAAAGAATTGTCTTTTAAAATAATTAAGACTACATATCGAGTCTCCATAGGGTGTCAACAATAAAGGGGTTAATGAAGCATCTAGTCATCATAGAAACAATCAAAAATGTCTTGCTTTAAACAACCAAAAGCAATTTCTTCAATCTAAATTCTGCATCTGTGCTGGAATAATTTCCATAGAATCAGAACATTTTTCATCCTGCAGAGATTACAAGACAAAAAAGAGGAAAGCTTACAAATGATGGCAACCTTCTATGTAAGTGGAGCCAAATATTTAAATGAAAAATCTGTCAAAATAGCCGAGCTATTACAGTTTCACAAACTATGCTAAACATCATGGCATGACCTCAGTCATGGCACCATTTAGAACCATGAAAGAATGCTACAATGACAGATTTCCATTTACACATTGCACATTGCTTCTCAGCATATTAATAAAAACTCCGTTATGTGCTAAAGCAACACACACACTTTCTTTTTTCCATTCTTTATAAATCCAAGATCAATTCAAAGCTCAAATCAAATACCAACTGACTGCATCTTTGGAAACATCTCACTCATAGCCATAATTGGAAATAACATATACATTTATATCAAATGAAATAAATGTGTATTTAAACAATCCAAATATAGAAATGGCAAGAATAAAAATCATGATGGCACATAAACTCTTCTATAGATTCACTTAACCATTCAGTATGTCCCATTCATCCAGAAGTTATATATAAAAGTACAGTACTTTGGAGGCTATATTCAAGTACTTATTAGATAATTGAGCATATTTTAGCCAACTGTCAACAGGCACTAGGCTCAGAGAGATCAAAATTACAGTAAACATATTTGCTTTTAGATTCTTAATTTATTTACTAGCATATTATATTAGCATGATAGTGCTCAATGTGTATCTGCTAAATTAATGAATGCATAAAGAATGTCCCTGATACTCAGTTTTCCTATCTGTTCAATGGGAGCATTAACACATACCACTGTTGTATGAATTGGTGGAAGTGTCCAAACTGCAAATAAAATAACTGGCACATAACAGATGTTCATTAATTGGTAACTATTAATGTTCACTGAAAATGGCTTACAATAAAAATATTAATTGGTTTCTCAAGAAAAGAGGATTTGTTCTGGCCCATGGACGAGAAATCAAATACTTGCCATGAATATTATCTTGACGTGTAAATTTACTTTGTGTATTGACCACCATTTAAATGAAAATAGAAAAAGATCTAATAGCAATCTCTAAATATAAACTTTGTGTCTGGTGTTTTTGGTTGTATATGCCAAAGACACTTCAGTCTATTTAATAATTTCTAAAGAGGCTTTCTTATGCTCTCCGTAGCATATAAAATCTATTTCATCTCTACTCTCACTTATTTTGAATAAGGGTTGGTATAATTTTCACTTATTATCAGGAGAGGAGTAGAGAAGAATTAAACATGGAGATCAAAGCTGTTTTATTTAATGCGATTATAATCAACAAGGAAAACCAATTCACATACCCAAATGATTGTTTTTCCTATATAACTGAGTTGTTTTGGCTGAAATGTTCTACTTCATAGACTTAGTGCCAATCAGCTTGGATTTATACTGGGAATAGAATCAGATTTCTCACAAAGGCTATTTCCATAGAGCCAAGACTGAAATGAAGAGGGGCTAAGTCCTTGCAAATGGTTAGAGAAACAGAGATATTAAAATAAAAGTGTTGCTATCCATGCAGGAAATGCACAGCATACACAGTTCGAAATTAAGTCCAGGTCATAGTCTTTCTAGCTGATACTACTCTTTAGCTTTGACAACGCTCAGAACTCATGGAGATCATTGACATTTTGTAGAGTGTACCAAACTGATTCACTTCAGGGAAGAAGTGAAAAACAATGAATTATTACATGAACATGCAGTCGGCCCTCCATGGTGTCAACTAACATCAAATTGACAATATTTTTAAAAAATATTGTCCGGCTGGCATGGCTCAGTGATTGAGCATCGACCTATGAGGCAGGAGGTTATAGTTCAATTCCCAGACAGGGCACATTCCCAGGTTGCAGATTCAATCCTCAGTATGGGGCAGGCAGGAGTCAGCCAATCAATGATTCTCTCTCATCACTGATGGTTCTGTCTCTCCCTCTGCCTTCCTCTCTGAAGTCAATAAAAATATTAAAAATGTTACGTTATTGCTGCTGTGTAGTATGTAGTTAGGTATATGATAGTTGTATCTTTAATGAACTTGTACAGACTTTTTTCTTGTCATTTCATATACAGTATAACAGCTATTTACATAATATATACATATTACATATTATGAGTAATTTACAGATGACGTAAGGTATATGGGAAGATGTGTCTAAATTATACACAATAACTATGCCATTTTATATTAAGGAACTTAAGTATCCATGGATTTTGGTATCCATAGGGGTCTTGGGACCAATCCCTTGAGAATAATGAGGAAGGACTGTACTGTTTCCAAAAACCACCAAAAACGTCTCGGCTGAGATTTGCAATTGGGGTAATATAATTTATGTTCCTGGCTTTTAGATAAACATGTTCCCATATTTTAATGTTCTTGACATCAAAATATACAATTCTAGTGCATCACCTCTCTCCTTGCAAATCAGTTATCAGTTCAACAATAGAAAAAAAAAAACAGAAAAATAAGGTAGATTATAATTTTTAAAATATAAATTGCCCTAGCCAGTTTGGCTCGGTGGATAGAGCGTCAGCCTGCAGACTCAAGGGTCCTGGGTTTGATTCCGGTCAAGGGTATGTACCTTGGTTGCCGGCACATCCCCAGTGCGGGGTGTGCAGGAGGCAGCTGGTCCATGTTTCTCTCTCATCGATGTTTCTAACTCTCTATCCTTCTCCCTTCCTCTCTGTAAAATATCAATAAAATATGTTTAAAAATAAAAAATAAAAAATAAATAATGTACTAGTATCCAATTTATAATACATGTAATATAAACATACTTACATGTATATATTATATTAATGTATATTATGATCTATAATATAAACATTTAATTGCTTATATGTACAATATAATATACATTTATATATAGATACATATTTTACATAACTTGTAAATTTGAGAAATCATTTTTCAATAGTGCTGAGGTCAGGATAACATGATACTTTGATGTAATAGTTTAATTAAAGAAACAGTGTTGACAATCACCTCTGAGATTCAGATTTTCTATCACTGCTCACACTCATATACTCAGAGTTGGTGTTCAACTTGTTCACAGCAGTAGATTCTCATGAACAATGTTTAAAGAGTTTATTTTTCTTGCAGGTCATTCTTATTATGTACTTTATTTTAATAGGTGAATTGTTATTTTATTAAACTACTTTAAAGTGCACTACAAATCAAAATGGAAGTATTAATAATAAAACAAGTTATTAAATAAAAGCTGAAAATACAGCTCCAATGATTCATGTTTCATGGGTTTAAGAAGAATTAAACTAATAGTTTTGAATAGAATTTAGTATTAAAATATTACTTCTTTACATTCAATTATCTTTATTTAAGCCACTCTACTCATTCCCTAATACATTCTGAAAAATACATTGCATGGTATTTTCATATTTCCAACATAATTAGATATTTCTGATCTATTTTAGTCTTCTCGGGGCTTGTTTGCACTTTGCTGAGTTATAAGTTCTGAAGATAATCTACTGCATAGGTAACTATAGGTGATGAATATTAACTGGCATGCTATTACAGACAATTCACCAAAGAGTATTTCAAAAATTTCTGTTAATGAATTATTTAAAAATCACAATATATAATTACAATGTTTACAGGCTTTAATCAGTAATTAGAGCATATATAAAATTAAGTGGTGACTATTCTATTGAATTGGAAGTGTACTGTAATTATCAGAGATTTTAGGTGTACTTTTGTAAAATTCTCTAGTTTGTGCATGTTCTCAAATATATATGTGTATACATACACATTTATTTCTGATTTGCAAACAATAAAAAGGTTTAAAAGAGGTATATTCTCTGAATGTCAGCCATTGTTATTACTTTTGATAATTTATTCATCATAGCTAAGTTCCAACACTCCTATTACTAACATTGCCCATTTTTGCTTAATGATGATGTTCCTGATGATGATGGATGGAAAAACCACATTTTTTCAGCATCTGCTTTGTTATTATAAGAGTCAATAAATAAAATTTTCTTTGAAGTTGAACTTCCATTCAAAATATTATTTGGATAATGTAAATTTAATTCACATTTCTATTTTTTATTGTTCATTTCCTGGTCAAGTAACACACACACACACACACACACACACGACTAAAGAAAAATAGCAAAAAGAACCAAAGCCTAAAACCTGAAATAAATGGACAGAATAACCAAAAGTTATTTCTATTTCTCTAGAATATTTTTATTATAATATCTAAAATGTAAGAACAGAAATTAGTGGATTATAAACCCATTGATTCACATATCTGTTGATTATAGTTCTTTACTTTTAAATTTTCTATTATTTAAAGAGATTTACATATGACAAAATTAAAATTTGACATGTTAGCACTGGACTATAACTTAGAAATCATCTTTCATAATTTTCAACTAGCTATTCATTTCAAAACAATGATAACATGAGGTATAGAACCATAAGAACCTTTGCTTTTGAGAAAAAATATGGCAAAACTAGTCACTGTATTTTTTACATGTGTAACAGTGTAGAAACATGGCTCATGAGTATTCAAGAGACTTACGAATGTGGAGCCAAAAGCATGTGCTGTACAATGGTCCTTTCATGCCTTTGATGTACAAAGCAAATCAGCCTGAAATCACCAGAGAATTGCTATGACAGGGGTTGGGCAAATCTCAGCATGATCAAAGCATTCCAAACCAATGACATTTGAAAGGAAATTAAAACTTTCTCCAGTGAGATTTAGCCATCTTCTAAACAGAATAAGTGCAAAAATGCTAAGATGGATGGATATGTTAAGTATACCTAGCATTCACCAAACCATCATGATGGGCTTCATTTATTACAGCAGTGTGCACCACGTCTATTTGCATACCATGGAACTGTCTAAGGAAAAGCTTTCATTCCTATTTTTGGTACTCATAGTCCAGAATGAGAAATTACTCTCTAAAAATACTGTTTAATTTGTTTGCCATATAACAGCTAAGGGGTCATTATGCAACTTTTAAGGACTGAGTTATTGAGAACTGATCTTTTATTTCTACTAATGCAAAAAGCCTGATAACAAATAAATGTAACTTTCTAACGAGAATGGCTATAATGAAATGCAATGCCTTAGCATGTTGTACTGATTCATATGACAGTTATTACTTACCTGGGTGAATAACTGAAGCACTAAAATATGTTATCATTACTGACATGATCACTAGTTAAAAGGACAGGGTGTAAATTCAAAGCTAGCATTTGCTTTGCAAAGTACATCTTCAAATAGTCTGTAATATTCTGAAATACCGTTTATCCTGAGAGAAGCTAAGCACTGAAATATTCTTAGCACAGAACCATGTTCATTGTTTTAGAAACATTAAATGGTACAAGGAGTATTACATAAGATGGCTCAGAGACTACTTGATTTTGCATATTCAAGAATAATTATGTAATATAAGCTTATTCTAATTTAGTTTTGCAGATGGAATTTACTGAGAGCAAGATTTCCTATAGAGCACATATATGACAATTCTGTTTTAATATATTAAAGTAGTTCTGGGCCTCTTGGAGTTAAGCTGTTACATGTCTTCATTCTGTTCATCATGGTTATAGTGTTTGTTAAATATATTGTATAGACCCAGCCAATCCAGTATAGGTCAGTGGTTGAGCGTTGACCTATGATGATTCAGGAGGTCACAGTTCAATTCCTGGTCAGGGCACATGGCCGGGTTGCGGGTTCAATCCCCACTGAGGGACGTGCAGGAGGCAGCCAATCAATGAGTCTCTCTCATCATTGATGTTCTATCTTTCTCTCTTTCCCTTCCCCTCTGAAATCAATAAAAATAACTAGGGATTCACTAGGAAAAAGATTAGGCCATCCTAAAATTAACAACTCAAGGAGTTTATATTAAAGTGGGGAAGATAGGCATACAATCAGGCTTCATGGTAGGGTGGGACAGAAGACCTTACAGAATTATGTGGCTTGTCTATATTATTTAATTAGTACTGGGAGGCCTAATAGTAGAAAATGGTGATCAGTACCAAAAGTGTGCCAGGCTTCCCACCTTGTACCAGATAGTTTTATTCTGAAACCACAACAGATGAAAAAACACACACACCAACACACACACACATTTTAAAGCATGGAAAAAGCTTGGAATACTGCGATATGGTTTGTGTAGATGTGGTAAGTGAAAATGTTTGAGTATTACTTAAAACAAACAAACATTACAACTCCTTACTAACCTGAAAAATTCTTAACATGGGAACTGTAATAGATCACCCTTTGGCATAGTGCTTATAGACATTATTCCATAAATACTGCTGGAAATAACACATTTTATGGAACTATTTATAACTTTGTACAATTATAAAATCTGCAATTGGATCATTCTTCAAAAAACTAGGCCATAATTGCTTTTTAAACATACATTTTAAAAATATAGATAGCAACTTTCTCATGACTTTGTTTTACTTTTCAAGTAATAAATCAAAATGTTTCCTGCTGCTTAAAATCACCTGTTTTTATTTTTTTTAATTTTTTTTATTGCTTCAAGTATTACAAAGAGTATTACATAAGTCTCCATTTTTTCCCCTTGACCTTCCCCCGAGTGTCTAGTGTCCAATGATTATGTTTATATGCATGAATATAAGTCCTTCAGTTGATCTCTTAACCCCTCACAAAACCCTCCCCAGCCTTCCCACTGTAGTTTGACAGTCTGAATGATGCTGCTCTGCCTCTGTATCTGTTTTTGTTCATCAGATTATAATGGTCTTTATTATCCATAAATGAGTGAGATCATGTGGTATTTTTCTTTCATTGACTGGCTCATTTCACTTAGCATAATGCTCTCCAGTTCCATCCATGCTGTTGCAAATGGTAAGAATTTCTTCTTTTTTTACAGCAGCATAGTATTCCATTGTGTAGACGTACCACAGTTTTCTAATCCATTCATCTGCTGATGGGCACTTAGGCTGTTTCTAAATCTTAGCTGTGGTAAATTGTGCTGCTATGAACATAGGGGTGCATATATCCTTCCTGATTGGTGTTTCTGGTTTCTTACTAATCATCTGAGAGATGCAAATCAAAACAACAATGAGGTATCATCTCACACCTATCAGGATGGCTATCATCAACAAATAAACAAATGACAAGTGCTGGAGAGGATGCGGAGAAAAAGGAACCCTCCTCACTGCTGGTGGGAATGCAGACTAGTGCAGCCACTATGGAAGACAGTATGGAGTTTCCTCAAAAAAGTTAAAAATGGAAGTCCCTGTGATCCCACTTCTAGGAATATATATCAAGAAAGATTTGTTTTTAGTTGTTGTTGACAGCCAATTATAATTCTATAACAAAACTCCTCTAACCCAAGTCATGACTGATGTCTTCACCTGTACACAAACATATATTTTCCCTTTATTCAGATTACTCTATAATTAAACATAATTATGTTTTTTAGCCATGAAGAAAAAAAATCAATAAATGCAATGCAATCTGGACAAAATCAGAGTTTATCAACATGTAGGTACCATATCTAATTTTGTGGGTATTTCTCTAGCTTTACCTCATGAATGAATCAATTTAATAAATGAATGCAATTTGAAGTCAGGCTTAAATAAAATTGCTTTGCCCATTTAATATGGGGCCTTAAATTTCTCTAATTCATGATTTTCAACCTTTTTCAACTTATGGTACTAATCACTAAAATTCTGCAATACACCAAAAATATATTTTTGTTGATCTGACAAAAATAGGTACATTTTGATTTATTCACACTGAGTGGCTATTTTTTGTGTTGACTGTCGTCACTTTTTTATTTGACAATCTAAAAGAAAAGAGGTCAGTGCCATTAAATAGTCAAGTATTGCATGTTTTAAGAATGCTTGCAGCACACAGTTTTAAAAATAATTGCTCTAATTTGAATGTAATGCATTTAAGAAAATAGTCCTATTTTTATAACTTGTAATCTAGCATCTTTAATTTTATATTATGTAAATTACATATGGCTGAAGTTATCAGAGAAGACCATTAAAAGCCTGAGTGGCCCACTTACCTGTATCTTTAGCACTTAAAACCTTTTTGCAAATAATAATATTACCTTGCACACTGTAATATAATTTTTCTTTCTAGCTATTTTCACACTTATTCTCTTTTTTTTTCTTTGTATATTCTTGGAAGAGAGGTGGCTCACAAGAATATGACCTATATTTAATTATAGAGAAGAGTGACCTCCAGTGAGATCAATGACATTTGAAGGTCTCACATCAAGTCACAAAAGAGCCATACAAATATGCCAGTCCTACAGTGAAAAACCTCACCAGCTCCAACAGAATCAATGTAAATTTAATAGGATGTTTGATAGAGCCTTTGAGTTTCTCTCTCCAACATATTACATGGATCCATCCACTTCACTTCTATTGTCACCTTGATTATTGCTTTACATGTGTCAATGGTTTCAAAATTGCTCTTCTTTCTTCCATTCTTTTACTCTTTTAATCTATCATCCAAAATTAGCTAAGTGACCTACTCATGGGCACACAGCCTGGAGAAAAACCATCTCTTCTGACTATTTGATTCCTAAATGAAAATATAAACTCCTCAAAGGTAGATATCATGATGACTCCCTGCAGTGTCTAAAAAGTATCTTATGTATAGCAGGTGCACCATAAACACCTTAATTAAATACCATCAGAAGGCCTTGGTTAAATCAAGCACATTTTATTAAATCAACCGTATTTTGCCCCAGTGAAACAGTGATGTTAAGGGACCAGTAAATATTAATAAAATATCTACCGGGTACATACTGACTTAATTTCAGAGTTGCCATCTTAAACTAGCAGGCAGAAGGGCCAGCTCCCTATTAAACTTCTATTATGTTGTTTCCTACTATATACTATGTGTACAGTTAATAACGCAGATTTTTTTTCAATAGACAGAGTTACACATATGTTGATATATATGTAATTTGATATGTATGTTATTTTGTTGTATTGACAGCAAGCTTCAAAACTTCATATGTCAAATTGCTGAAGGTGTTAACATCATAGATATTTTTACTCTTAAAAATGTCTAATTTCATGCAAAAAAGGAGCATTTGGGGAAGTTTTAATTCATTACTTTATTTTGAAGAAAAAGTTATTGTATACTTCAGGAAGCTTATGGTGAACATGCTCCATTTGAAGATACTTGTGAACGCTGGATTAAACCCTTTAAAAGTGATGATTTCGATGTGAAAGACAAAGAACGTCCAGGTCAACCAAAAAAGTTTGAAGACCAGCAACTACAAGCATTATTGGATGAAGATGTGTGTCAAACTCAAAAACAACTTTCAGAAAGATTAAACATTGCTCAACAAACAATTTTTGATCATTTACAAGCAATGGGAAAGATTTTAAAGGAAGGAAAATGGGCATCATATAAACTGAATGAAATACAAATGGAAAACTGAAAAGTCATCAGTAAAGTATTGCTTCGAGGGCACAAAAGAAAGTCTATTTTGCATATTTTGCATCCAATTTATGACTGGCGATGAAAAGTGGATTTATTTTGAGAATCCAAAATGCACAAAATCATGGGTTAATTCAGGTCAACCATCAACAAGGACTGCAAGGCCAAATCGCTTGGGAAAGACGACAATGCTCTGCATTTGGTGGGGTCAGGAAGGTGTGATGTATTATGAGTTTCTAAAACCAGGTGAAACCATTAATACTGATCGCTACTGACGACAAATAATCAATTTAAATCACGCTTTGATCATGAAATGACCAAACTGTTCCAGAAGACACGGCAAAGTGTCTTCATGATGACACACCATCACACACTTCAAAACCAGTTAAAGACATATTAAAAGATCTTGTGAGGGAATTATTAACCTGCCCACTGTATTCACCAGACCTTGATCCTTCAGATTACCACTTGTTCCAATCAATGGCACACGCACTTTCGAAGCAGCACTTCAAAACATATGAAGAAGTGGAAAATTGGGTCTCTGAATGGTTTGCCTCAAGACAAGAAAAGTTCTACTGGAATGGTACCCACAAATTATCTTAAAGATGGCTGAAATGTATAGCTAGCAAAGGACATTACTTTGAATAAAGCATTTCTGATGTTTCTCTTGAAATTATTATGTTTGCTTAGATTACAAAATCCGCCATTATTAACAGTATACTTAGTAGAGGAAAACCAGTTTGAATGGAGACAATGCGAATAGACAAAAGTAAAAGCAAGCTTTTAACTTTAATCTTTAATTGATGCTCTAAGGCCAAAAAACCCCGTCAGTATTAAGGTCCCTTGGATAGATAAACCGCTGTGTCATAGAAGGCCCCCAAACTGCATTCCTTCTGATCTTTCTCCACAGCAGCCAGCTGCCGCCTGGCAGTTCAAGAAGACAGTGCTTAAAAGGACTTGCAAGTTTGACAAAAAAAGTTGGAGAAATTGATTGGTATTTAGAGTTTAGTGGTCTCCTATGGGCTTTCCTGGGTTTCTGTGACTGATTTTGATGAAGTGCTTTTATTTGTCTCTCTACCCAGAGACTGCAGATGAATTTGCAATAGAGCAGCATGCCTCCTGTTTAGCTTTGTCAGGCACCACTTAGACATGTTATAATTTATTTTCCAGGAAAAATATTTCTCATGAGGGCTTCTGGCTAACACAGTTATAAAGCAGCTGGCTACTGCTCAGGCTGTTGTCAGCTGGCAGCTGGGCTTCTCTGTAAAGGCTGAAAAGAAACAACTGGAGAGGAAAGTTGTGGAAGATGGGGGCAGAGACCAAACGCCCTGATGCAGTCGGAATCTTCTCTTTCTGGCTACTTTTTGGTGATTTACAACTTTGAAAACATCCTATTAAGTCTTGCAGGGAGTGCTGGGAGAGAGAGAGAGAGAAGAGTTCTTCTTAAACAGGCATTGGCTTATTCTAGCCATTGCAAAAACTCAAAATTGCCCTACAACATTCATTCACTCAGCAGCTATTTTTTTTTTCTAACATAGGGCATTATAGATAAAGCTTCAGGTAATTATTTTGTTTATTTTAAAGACATATTTGTTAAAACCTTTGACACTGAATTCACACACTTTGTGAGAAAATGTTCAAATGAAAGGTCAGAGGGACTGAGATTAATAGACATCAATGTTCCGTGTTATACCCTCACTCCAGAGCATATGCTGCAAAACTTGCCAAAATATTTCATAATTTTTTTTCTTTTTGATTAGTTATATACCATGTATCATCAAGTTTCAGACACCAACAACTATAATACAACATTTTTATGAACCACCAAGAAATGAAAAAGTCTGACAAATAAATAATGGTATTTCTTATCCTTTTCTTAATTGAAAGAACTCTTTAGATTTATCTACACTTACATTTTTATCATAGCATTCTTTTACATAAAAATGAAAATTCAAGGTAAATAATTATTTTTAAAAATTATTAAACTTCTTCAGCCTGTTTTCAAAGGTTCAGAATCATTCTTCACCTCAACATCATCAATGCCTGAGTTTGTCCACATATTCTGTGTGAACAAAGTAACCAGGAATGAAATATTTTTGTAAGAGTCCCCCCACCCCTCAGGATTGCCTCCAGGAAACTATTTTTAAATTTGCTGACACCCATTATACAAAAGTTGATGCTTCTCTTTTCTTTCTTGTATCTAAAGGTGTCAATAGAAAATCCTCAATTAATAACTAGATCTCCTATTCTTTTTTTTTTATCTTCAAATGATTTATTCACTAAAATATCAACACTGATGGGCTACAATTATCCAGTTATGTCTCCAGGAAAAAACAAACTAAGTCCATTATAAGTTCATTGCTTGTACATTATAATCTGATTTTAAGAGGCCATAGATTGTAAGAAGTATCATTATTTTGAAGATGTCAAAATATAGAAAATAGGCATTATAGATTTTAAAAAATGTAGAGCATGAAGAGATTAAGTGTGCATATGTGAGTTACAAATGTAGAGGGATTTCAGAAGGAAGTACCCTACACTTATTTTGAGTTGATTACTATCAGAAAACCCTGGGGACTGGGCCTAAGCCATCAGTAGGACATACCCTGAGTGTTCCCGGATTAGACAGGGTGCAGGTCTCTATTCTTCATTACACACAAATTTTTCCTTAACCACAGTACTACATTCAAAAATATCATCATACCGGGAGAAAAAGATGGCAGCTGGCAGGATGGAGGTGAGGGATAGGAAATGAGTGAGTGAGGGGATGAAAGGAGAGTGTGTGGATGCATGTGGTGTGTGTGTGAGTGAGGGATAGTTAAATCCAGCAGGAGCAGCAGAGGCTGGCAGACCAGGCTCTCTTGTACAGGGAGAGACTACCAATGCTTCGGGCACTCCCAGGACTGCAGGACTCAGGCACAAAGCCCACGCCATCTTGAAGGGGAGAGCTGCCTCTTCTAGGAACTCATCAGCACCACCATCCAGACAGGCCTTGGGCACTGTCCACGATCCAGCAGCCACTCCAGCCAAAATCCTGCTGCCCCACCCATAGATCCGAGGACCCTGGGACTTCTACCTCCAAAGGTGCACCACCACCACAGCAGTAAGTGCAACTTCTCCCTCCCCAGCTGCAGAACTCCAGACGCCACACTCCCGCATTTCAAACTCACGTGTTTCCAACATTCACTTGTTTCCGGTGCACAGACTTTCAGGGCACACCACTCCATAGGCAACTCTTGAATGTTGCTGTGAGCCCCCACTGGGTGTGATTTTGAACAGATAAGGGTGTACTGGCCTGCAGTAGAAATTCTGAATTCCCTCTTCCTGAATAACTGCCCACAGACAACCCAGCTATGCATCTTTAGCGCCAGGGCCTCTTAGAGTGCGTCAGAACTCTGCACCAGCAAACTCACTGCCACAGTCGCACATTTCCAAGGAGAAGGCACCCAGACCCATCTATCCACAGGGCACTCGTAGGAGCCGCTGTGAGCACCACTAGGTGCAATCTTGGACAAACAGGGACGCACTCCCCCGCCCGCAGTAGAAATTCTGACTTCACTCACTCTGGATACCTACCCAAAAGATACCTCAATTATGTGGCTTCAGTGCCAGGGCCTTTCACAGTGTTTCAGTACCCCACACTGGCAAATGCACCACTGGTGCACCTATTAGCCGCCACTGGGAGCACGGGCCTATCCACTATAGGTGCAGCAGCAAAAACTGAGTCTGCTGACCCCACAGCTACAGAACTCTAGACACTAGAGTTGCATGCTCTTCCAGTGCCACTGTGAGTCCCCACTGGGCACATGTGACTTCAACCAAGGGCATAAGACAGCAAAAATTGGGACAACCCCCTCAATGGCGCTACTGACTTCTAGACACTGCAGTTGCGCATTTCCAGCTCATAGGCCTACATCAAGAGAACCCAAATAGCTCAAGTAGGGAGCTACACTAGATTACCAAGCTCAGAAGACCTGAGAGATCACACTAGTAGCACCATCCCTAAAAGAACCTGAGTAGCAAAGCAATTGGATCTACAATTAAATCATGAGCAGACAAAAAAGCAATCCCCAAAGGAAAAAAAGGAATCACCAGCCCTAGCTGGTTTGGCTTAGTGGATAAAGCATCAGCCTGCAGACTCAAGGGTCCCAGGTTCAATTCTGGTCAAGGGCATGTACCTTGGTTGCGGGCACATCTCCAGTGGGGAGTGTGCAAGAGGCAGCTGATCAATGTTTCTCTCTCACTGATGTTCTAACTCTCTATCCCTCTCTCTTCCTCTCTGTAAAAAAAATCAATAAAATATATTTTTTTAAAAAAGAGCAATCACCAGAAAGGGAGTTAAATGAAACTGAGACTAGTAACATATCAAAGAAAGAATTCAGAGTAATGATTATAAGAATGCTCAAATGGCTGGATGACAAATACACACAACTCAAGGACAAATGCACACAACTCAATGAGAATTATAAGGAGCTGAATGAGAATGTTACCAACATGAAAAGGAACCAAGAGGAGGTGAAGAATAACATAGTTGCAATAAAGAACACAATGAAAGGCATAAACAGTAGACTACAAGAGGTTGAGGACTGCATCAGTGAATCAGAAGACAAGGTAGGAAAAAAAAACACAAACACAGCAGCAACTGGAAAGAAGATTTAAAAAGCAAGAGGAGAGCCTAAGGGAGCTTTGGGATAACACAAAATGAAACAATAT
>PVJC01003266.1:0-72027 GCA_004026665.1 Murina feae
AAAAATGAAACACATGGACAGGTGTACACAAAGGGGCATCACAATACCACTTCCTTTTAAATACTTCACAAAAGATGAACAGAGAAACCAATGGGGCAAAATGTTAGCCCCTGGAGAGTCTGGCTGGATAAATAATATTGGAAACTTTTGTTACTAACCTGTAACTATTCTGTAAATCTGAAGTTATAAGATTACAAATTAGAAAATTCTCATTATTGAGTAAATGCCAGGATTTAGAAACAACCATCCCGTCACATCATGTAGGGTTATCTGAGACACTCAACAAGAGGTGCCTCTGATATGACCATCAGCTTATGCAGAAGGAAGAGCAGGACAAGCCTCCATGTGGGGCAGCATTGTGCTGCACACTTTGAGTGTTTCCACTTCCTTTCCTCCTGCTCTGAGAGCACACTCTCGTGGTCTGCACACGGAGGGCTTCGGAAGGTCCTGGGAGGCCAGCTGACTGTGGTGACAGGGACCTTTCCAGGGCCCCAGCACAAAGCCCCAACCTCTGAGCCTCTGTTTTTATAATCAGTAAAATAAAAATGGCTTTGGGTGCCACCTCCAGGGCAAGTGAAAAACAGGTGCCCCAGCACCCCAGAGACTAAAGGTCCTCACAGGATGAGCCCACACACAGCTACCCCTGCCCAGGCAGCATGACCATCCCTTGTCAACACTGACATGAAGCCTCGGCACCAGTAGGAACCCTGTTCAACCCACCGGCTGTTCAAGGGCAGCCCACACAAACTCATTTGGCACCATGGGAATCTCAGGAGTAGATGGGCATGTACACATGGGACTCAGCAGATTAAGGGATTAGCCAACCATGCCGGCTCCCTTCTCCAGCCCTTCCCCGCTCTGAAGAGGATCACTACTCAGCTGAAACTGGATGTCAGGGCCCCATAGGCTACCTGCACTCTCCAAACCCACGTGCAAACTTCCCAGCTCTATCAGGCCCTCCCAGGACAATAAAAATCTGGTTCCCAAGAAGGAAACTGACACCAGCAGCAGCTGGGGGACCTGAGAGAGGCTGTTTGTGGTCAGCACATTCGCTCTGAAGGCTTACACCTCAAGAGGGGGCTGGTGACTTCCTCCTCGAAGGGGTTCTGCACAAGTGACTGAGGACCAGGCTCCGGTTGATATTCCCCTTGAATGTTTTTGGACGGCTACCCTGCTCTTGCTCTGTGGACTTCAGGGCAACCTTGTAGTTTTTGCACCAGGAAGTCAAGTCTTCCGTGGCGCCCCTGGGCTGGGACTGACTGTGGGCTCTGCCCTGGAAGCACACTGGCAGGCTTCGGAAAGTTCCATCCCGCTTAGTAAGAAAGCCACCAGGCAGCAGGGGGCAGAGGCAGAGGGCTTGGACCAGTTAGTTGTTGGACAAATGGCCACTTCTTAGAGAGCATCCAACCCAGAGCCTATGTTTGCACCTTTCTGGTCTCTAGTGGGGACACATTAGGACTCCTTAAGTCTGTCCTAGCTTCCCTGCAGGAGGCCGGCAACCCTGGCCCACGGGCCTCACTCCAAAGGCTTCCGTATGCCAGCCCCTGCCCTCTATGCTCAGGCTTCCTTCCTGCAAACAGGGAAGAGCATTCCCTCCCAGGTGACTATGGGGGCTGTGCGACACAAGAAAACCCCAGGACTAACCGTGCCAAACAGTAGGAGTAGCCCCTCTACTGCCCTGTATTCCATACAGGACCAATGTCCTCCCCAAATCATGACCTCTCTGAAGCAAACCAAACAATGATTCTCCCACACCATTGGGCCATCAGCACAAACAGGCATTTACAAGTATAACCCACAGCTCCTGGTCCCCACCCTCCCAGCCTCAACTCAGTGGTATCCTGCTTCCAGAGTCTCTCCAACGAAATATTCCAGAAAGACCAGGAAGTACTCAAGCACTCTGCCTTGAAACCACTCCACATGCCATCACTCAGCCAGTGCCAGGCTGCAGGCCGCTGAGGTCACCCATTTGCAGCCTCTCTGGGTAAGCATGCGCTCACCCCACATCCCCAGGCTTTCCTTGAAGTGACCCCAATGCAGCATCCTTCCTTTCCTTGCAATTCTGCCCTCAATGACACGTAGGTGTCCCCGTATTACCAGTCCCCAGTTATGCAAATAGGACCACGTGTGCCAGATAAAATCTTCCTCACTTTTCTCCAGTTCCTGACACAATTTGGATGGAACAAAGTGCCTCTGAATGCCTCTATCTGTAAAGGATAGAGAGCCCGCCCCCAGCACCAGGAACGTCAAGATGTCAGGCACCCTCAGATGTCTACCCACAGACCCCGATGGATAATCTGAATCAAAGGACCTTTAAGTTGACTTTCCAAGCTTGTGGCAGGGGAAGGAGGACCTCAGCCCTGTCTGCTCAGCAGGATCCCCAGCAAAATGAGTGCCTGTCACTGCAAGGAATTCCTCTGGAGGGAGGACACCTGGCCATCCACACATCAGACACAGAGGGCCATACGTGACTACAGGTGACACCCACTGTTCCTGTCAAACGTCTATCCTCAAGACCTAGCCTTTGCTCTGCTCTAGCTGACTGACAATCAGGACTCTAAAATCAGTACGTAAAGGTAATGGTCTCACCCAACTTCCATTCTCCTAACAGATTTCATGCTGACTTCTGAGTCAGCTCAGGTAGTGAAGACCTGGAGCAGCTCTTCCTTCAAAGGCAAATTCAGTACAGACCAGGAAGGGATGGTGCCCCAGCCATCCACACGTTTCCGAGGCCTCCACAGTGTACCCACACATGTGGGTCTGTCAAGGAAAGGGGAGTGGCCACTCCCACCTGTCAAGTTCTCCCTAGGGAGCTACTGGAGTGGTGACCAGACACCAAAGCAAAGGAGGTCAGAGGTGAGGGTAACCGTTACCGGATATCATTCAGACCTGCTATGTCCTGATAATGTCTGCCCTCCCTTGGATCTGAGCACAACCTCCCACATGGTAACCACTCCCAAGTTGCAACCATAGTCCCCCCACAGGAAATTACAAGAGGGTCCATTGCCAAGGATCCTGGTTAGCACAGTTACATAGCAAGGAGGTCAAAATGGACTTGGGATGCCTCATCCAATGAAAACAAGGTTCCTATGTAAAACAGAAACTTGCTAGAACTTTTTGGCAACAGATTTTTACTTGCAAAGCAGTAAAACGTTTCTGGGACACCTGTGACTTACAACTTCAAACTCAGGCTGTTGGGTAGACTCACCAGAGTGGGAGGCAAACATGGCCACGCAGGCCCTAGTCTAAATTCTGGTTCTGTAGCCATCCCAAGCTACCCGAAGGTCTGGAGGGTCCAGACCCAGGCTGGGACCGAAGAGTTGGGACAAGCTGTAGGGGTGAAATGCCTGGCAACCCTGTCTCCTCATGTTCGTACTTAAGGGACAGCCCTCAGGATCTCCAGGCTCCTCCCTTCCCCAACCTTCATCTCTGCTCTCCAGGTGAGAAAGAGGCAGCCAGGCTTGAAGACCCCTGTACTCTGGGAAGACATGTGAATGTGGAGATGGTAAGCCTGCAGCTAACTCTCTCCTGGCCTCCTAGTTTTCTGTTCGAAGTGCTGCAACTTTTCGTTTACAGAACAGTCTTCTAGTGCCTAACAGAGAACACACACACACACACACACACACACACACAGCTGTGAGCTAAGTGCTTTCCTCCAGGATCTACTAAATGGCATGAGGTTTTGGGGAGTGGGGAGCCCACAAAATGCATTTTACACCCAAGGTGTTCCCAGTGGCTGGAGCCAGATGAGGGCCTGGTGATGCCAGCCTCCTACCAGCAAACAATGACTGACTCACCAAATCAATCACTTTGTAAACACCCCATCTATTCAAAGCTCAGGGCACCAAGAAATAGACACAAGGCCAGAGAAAAACAGCACACACTGTTTTGCCACCTTCTTCAAAGAATCTAACTGTAAAATTACGCCGGTGCAGTGGGAGCTGGTTATCTGCATAGAAAACTGGAGCAATCCCCTCCACTAGGGCAGAACCACATTTTCTAGCTCCTTTGGGATGGCTTCTCGGCTCTCATCTTGTGCAGCATTAGGCAAGGTTATAATTAAGGGGAAACTTAGCTGTAATAAACCTGCTCTGATAGCAGCGCCAAAAGGAAGACCTCAGAATCAAGCTTTCTGCCTACCCACCCGAGTTTTCCTTTTTATTTTAAATGCACCCCTGGAGAGTTTCGGGGGGGGGAGGGGGCTGAGCGAAAAGGGGTTCCATCTACATAAAAACAAGTTACAGAAATGATGGTTGCACTGACCGGTCCCGTGACCTTGGCCCGAGGGTCCTCTGTGTATGATCCTTCCTTGTTCTTAGCTTTTGGGGGAGATAGAGTGGAAAGGGTGCGATGCCGCCCAGAGTCTCTGATGGGAGAAGTTGGGCGGCTGCAGAACTGGAACCCCCAGTCGGGCCCGCCACGTGCGCTGACCCACCAAGTTTTTGCGCGGACTGGGGGCGCCACGAAACCCTTCAGGTCCTTGTTCCGGTACTCCAGGAGAAACACCGGCAAGGGGCGCCCGGGGCACGCAGGACCGTACAGATTCTCAATTGGAGTCTCCTAGCGGGAAATCCAGGCACGGAGGTAGACGGGGAGCCTCAGACCCTCCAGGTTCACGCTCTGGGTACCGCATGGTAAACTCGGGCACGGCGTAGCAGGCCCCGCCGGTGCCCCCAAGGCTCCCATTCGGGAGTCCCCCAGCGGGAAAATCGGGCGCGGCGGCGGCGGCCACCCCCTCCCCCCGGCCCTCTAGGCTCCCGTTCGGGGTCCTCCCGGGCCAAGAAACAGCGGGGACCCTCAGAACCCCCAGGTTCCCACTCGGGGTCTCCCTCCCCCGACTAGGAAGCGGCAGGATCCCGGGCTGCGGCCCCGCAGCGTGACCTTGACGGGCCAGGCGGCGTCTGGGAGGGGGCCGGCCGACGCTCTGAACGGCCCGGCGAGTCCTCACCCGATTTCGTCGGCGCCCGAGTTGTTCATGGCGGCGGCGGCGGCGGCGCTCGGCGTCCCGGGCCCCCTGGCTCGCTCCCGCCTCCGGAAGGTCACTGGCCCCGGCGCCCTCCCCACAGCAGCGGCCCGGATCTGCGCAACGGCGGCGGCCGCGCTGCCTCCTCCCCTCAGCGCCAACCCAACAGTCACCGCGCGCCCCCGCGCCCGCGCCCGCGCCGCCGCCCTGCACACGACCGGGCGCGCTCCCGAAAAGGGCGTCGGGGGCGGGGCCAGGGGTGCGCCCGCGTGCGTGCTGTGTGCGTGCAGGCGTTCTGCGTGCGGCAAGGCCGACGCAGCTCGACCGCTGAGCGCCGAGCTTCCTTCTTGGTGGCTGACAACGTCGCCGCGGGGCATGCTGGGAAATGGAGTCCTGCGCTTAGTCGTCGGCCTCACCCCCTGTGGGGAACGCGCGCGACCGAGCCACGTGCGTGCGCGTGTGTGCGTGCTTGCGCGACTGCGCTCCGAGATAGCACCATGGGGCGCAGGCGCGTTTGCGGCTTCCTTGTTCAGTCTCCTGAACATGGGGCGGAGGCGCTTTGGGTCAGCTGTGACTACAGGCCACGCCCGCCCCCCACCGGGTCACCTGTCAGCTTCAGGCTCCACTCCTGCGCGTTGGCTGCGCCTATTGCCATGCTGTCCCCGTCTCACAGAAGAAGATACCAGGGGTCAGAAAAGCCCAATCACCTGTCCAAAGTCACTCGGGGAAGAACTGCGATTAAATCCAACAGTTGGCTAGAAATCCATGATTATGAAAACACTAGAGGCCTGGTGCGCTCCGGTGGGGTCCCTCGGCCTGGCCTGTGCCCTCTCCCAATCTGGGACGCATCAGGGGATGTTGGAGAGCTGGTTTGGGTCCCTTCCCCACGGGCCGGGCTGAGGGACCCCACTGGTGCATGAATTCGGGCACCGAGCATCTAGTATGCATACGAGATCTTTGGTTAATTGCTTCCTGCCCGCTCTTCTCCCTCCTTACCCCTGAGATTCATCAGTCTTTCATGTTTCCATGCCTGTGCATTGAGTGCCTGACCCCTGGTAGTCAGTGTGCTCCCACAAGGGGAGCACTCTTAGCCAGAAGCTGGGCTCATGGCTGGCTCAGCGGTGGTGGCTGGACCGACTACTCCCCCACCACCCAAGGCCCTGGACTGCCAGAGGGCCCAGGTGGGGCTAAGGGACACCCCCAGTGTATGATTTTCATGCACTCAGGCCTCTAATATATAGATAATGAGCCTCTATCACATGACTAGTATTGTTTCTGCCCTCAATTGTCCACATGAGATCATCCCCTATGATCTTGTCCACCACCTCCCCACACACAAACACACACCCCAGTCACAGGGCTAGCAGCTCATTAAGCATAAAGAACACTTTAAAATTCTCTTGTGGAGGGCCGCCTGAGACTGGATAGGCTTCAGACTAGAAACTAGAGGTGGGAAAGTTAAAATAAGGAGCCAAGGCCTCAAGCTATACCTCTGCCCCTTCTCCATCTTGTCAGATATAACTTTCACTGAACACCTGTTCCCCACTTCCCCCTTCTCAATTTCCTGTAATTGAGAGGACCAAAAAATATCACTATCAGGAAAGGAGGAGCATGGATGAGTGGGACAAGCAATGTATATAGTCATCCCACCAGCGTCAAAAGCAGAGGACCACCCTATACCCCTTGACCTGGTTTAATAAAAACCTTTCACCCAGCCCTAGCTGTTTTGGCTCAGTGGATAGTCAGCCTGTGGATTCAAGGGTCCCGGGTTCAATTCTAGTCACGGACACATGCCCAGGTTTTGGGCTCAATCCCCAGTAGGAGATGTGCAATCAATGATTCTCTCTCATCATTGATGTTTCTATCTTTTTCTTCCTCTCCCTTCTTCTCTGAAATCAATAAAAATATATTTAAAAAAAAACACAACACAAAAAAAACATTCTCCAAGGTCACCCACTCTCACTTCTTGAGTGTGTACTATCACTTTAGTAGACTCACTGTGTTTTGCTAAGTCTTTCTGTCATGCTCTTGAAGTCCTTCTTAGTCCATGCCAAAGACCTGGATCCGTTTGAGGCCTCCCTTGACACCATTACAAGTGAAGCAAATAGGGTGTCCTACTCTGACTGAGGTGCATGCCCCAGCTGCCAGTTGGCACTCTAGTCCAGGAGCATTACTAGGGAGTCTAGGGGGCTGAGAAGAGCCTTTATAACCCTGATTGTCTCAACACAGGAACTCTCTCCTGTCCTATAGCCCAGGCTTTGCCTTCAAACCTTCCGGACACATTCCCACCTTTGTGTCCAGTCTCCCCCCAATCTGCTCCCTCTGCTCTCACTACCCTGCACTGCAGCCCACTTTCCCCAAACCTGCCCCACCTCCATCCCCACCATCTTAGGAAGCTCCCTCCCTTTCTGTTGTTACCTGTCCTGGATCCAGCCACTTCCCAAGGCCCCCACTGCTACCACCCTGGCCAGGCCTCCCCCCTCCCCCACCTAGACAGATGTCAATTTGAAAAAAATACAGAAGCCATTCTCCCTTGACTTCCCCAGGCCCCGGAATAAAACCCAGAGTCCATTGTGGCCCATGAAGCCCTGCCTGCCCACCTGCCTGCACCTCTCCAGACTCTCCCAAGTTGTTCCACTGTCCAGCCTTTGCATGGACTGTGCCTCACGCCCTGCCCAGATGTCCTTTCCACAGATGCACCTGCTCACAGAAGCCTGTCCTCACTATCCCTGCCAAAGCAGCACCCCCTTTTTAGTTGTGTTTTTATTGAGTTCAGAGAGAGAGGAAAGGAAGGAGGTGGAGAGATGGAAACTTCAGTGAGAGAGAAACATCCATCAGCTGCCTTCTGCACGCTGCCCTACTGGGGAGTCAGCCTGAAACCCTGGCATGTACCCTAACCAGGAATCCAACCAATGACCTCTTGGTTCATGTGTTGATGCTCAACCACTGAGCAACACTGGCAGTACCCCATTCTCTTCTTCTTCTTTTTATTTTTAATATATTTTGCCCTAGCTGGTTTGGCTCAGTGAATAGAGTGTCAGACTGTGAACTGAAAGGTCCCAGGTTCAATTCCAGTAAAGGGCAGGGAGAAAAAAAAAAAATATATATATATATATATATATATATATATATATATATATTTGACTTTTTACAGGAAGGGAGAGGAATAGAGAGCTAGAAACATTGATGAGAGAGAAACATTGATCAGCCACCTCCTGCACACCCCCGACCAGGGATATCCTCGCAACCAAGGTACATGCCCCCAACTGGAATCGAACTCGGGACCCTTCAGTCCGCAGGCCGATGCTCCATCCACTGAGCAAAACCCGTCAGGGGCCCATTCTCTTCTTGATGCTTGTTCTTTGCCTTCCCAGGACTTAGCACAGGTCATAATAACACCTCCTCTGGGACCCCCACCATCCCTCCTGGACCTGTGCAGTCCCCTCTGCCCTGGTCTACTCACATCTCCTGTGGTCTGTTCCTTCCGCAGCCACTAGAGGGCTGCCTGTGAACACCTGAGTCAGGTTTGGTTCTGTACCCTACAGGACTGTCCCCCCAGTTGTCACCGGAAAGCTCCAGAGAGCACCTAGTCCACAAGTCCCTGCCCTGCCAACCGCCCTCCATGGCTCCTATGTCCCTGAGGATAGAAACCCAAGTCCTTACGTGCCCACGGTACCCTGCACGACCTGCCCCTTCCCTTGGCCCTGGGTGTTCTTTCCGTCTGGATGCTCTTCCCACTTGAGTCACCACTCCCATCTCTGTTCAAGTGCCCTTCCCAGTAGCTCCACGCCCCCCCCCCCATCCCTGCTGTCTCCTCCTCAGAGCTCAGGGCTAGTGCATAGGTTGTCTTCTTGGTGACTGTCGGCCCTTCCCCTCAATGTCAGTTTTCCACGCCCAGATTCTGGTTTGCTTGTTTTTAATCCTCACCCGAAGATATTTTTCCATTGATTTTTAGGAAGAGTGGAAGAGAGAAGGAAAGACAGAGAGAAACATCGATGTGAGAGAAACACATTGGTTGCCTCCTGCATGAACTCCCACCAGGGTCCCCAGCCTGGGAGAAATTTGCAACTGAGGTACTGTCCCTTGATTTGAATCAAACCCAGGACCCTTCAGTCCACAGGCCCACACTCTATCCACTGGGCCAAACTGGCTAGGGTTCACACTCAGGGGTTTTGTTCATTGCACAGGTGCTTAATATATGTTTGTTAAATGATTTTTTGAATGTTTATGGGTGTTGCAGCCTCATCAGGCCCTTCCATGCCCAGCTCCCAGCTCAGAGCTTGGCAAAAGCAGGCGCACAGCCAATCTTTGCTGAATGACTAATGAACAGAGCGCCCAGCTCTCGCTTAGGCAAACTAGAGGAGGTGCCTGGGCTTCGGCAGGCCAAGGTCCAAGCGGGCCGCTGACTACCGCCACCGGGCAACACCTCTCTCCATCCCTCCATTCCAGGCGGGACCCCTCCTCCCTGAGTTCCCACTTCCCCACACCGCACCCCTTCCCAGCTCCCCTGGGAGCCTCTCCCCGCTCTTCCTTCGCTACCACGGAGCCCTTCACCTTTCTAGGGTTCCCCAATCCTGACCCTCTTCTCTGCTCAGACGCCCTCCATCTCCTTCGGGGTCTCCTTGAGCCGCCCCTCCCGGGTCATCAGTCCAGTGGCGAGACTCCTTTTCCTCTCCCCTGCAGGTCCCCAAGACCCCTTCATTCAACCCTTTCTAGGAGGAGCCCTGGCGCTAGCCGGCCGAGTGACCCTCCCCGTTCCCTCCACGCAGGCGCAGGGCATCTCGGCAGCCATCCCCCACCCTCACCCCACCCCCACCTCCACACCCGCCTTTCCCACTCCTCCTGCCGAGGGCGGGGCGCGGGCCGGTCCGAGGCGGCCACTGCTCCATGGGGCTCCTGGGGCTCCTGAGCTTGCTGCACTCGGCCTTCTTCCGGGACCAGGTAGGGCGCGGGGGCCCGGCTGCGGGGATACGGGTCCGGGCCCTGGGCGCAGCGAAGGGGTGCGGACCGCGGGGACAGTGGCCCCGACGGCGGCAGAGGGCGTACAGGCTTGCGCACGCCGGCTCGATGAGTCTGGGGTCTCGCGCTGGGGGACGGGGACCGTTGCCAGGGAAACCGCCTCAGGCTGTTGGCAAGGCTGGGAGACCCTCCCCTACACTGCAGTGACCCCCTCCTCCTGATTTGCGCAAGCGCAGCCTCGCTGGGCCCAGCACTCGGCCTCGGAGGGAGACCCCCCCCCCAGACCCTGACCCAATGTGTGGACTCCGAGACCAGCTGGGGCGGTGGGGGTACGGCCGGAGCGCGCTGTGCCGAGGCTCCATCCTGAACAGGCTTTGGCTTGGGGTCCAGGCCACGCCCTGCACCTCTCCAGTCCGCAGTTTCCTCTTCTGAACACCAAGCATAGGGCCTACGACGTTTGCGGATGTTGATGTTCTTCCTAATAATATCCATCTCTAGCTCTTTGTCGGTCTTCATAGTCGTTCTGAGTCTTGGAACCATAACATCCCCATTTAAGATGAAACTGAGTCTAGGGGTGCAGCGGGGAGCCCAAGGTCACATCCGGAGCTGCGCCAGGAACCTAATTGCCGGGTGGAAGCGCCCTCGGAGTATACGACGTAGAGGCTGGAAGGAGCTGTCCGCGGTGCTGACGGGGCCGCGCACCAGCCCCCTCCTCACCCAAGAAAATGAGGCTCAGGACCCTGGTCAGGCCACCCAACCAGAGTAGGATTTGGGGGGGCGCGGCCTAGACTGTGCGTCCCCGTCTCCCCCACCCACCCAGAGGCATTCCCTCCTCACTTGTCAGGGCCCTGCCTAGTCACCCAACTTGTCCAAGGTCTTGTCCAAGGTCTAAGGATGACCTGGTGCCTTCCTACTTCCCTCTAGCCCCCTAACCAGCTCCTAGTAGGGGATGCCGCTGGTTCTGCCCCCAGTCCCTGACACATCAAAGAGGCTCACTGGGGAAGCACGGAGATCAAAAGGGCAGAGATGCCTGAGGTCAGACTCAGAAAACCCAAAGACCCTCCATGAGTGACCCTACAATGTGTTGGGGTGGGAGGTTTGTCTCTGGGGATGGGAAGAAACCAGACCCATGATTGAAATTTCTTCTTGAGAACCCAGCAGTGATGAGTGGGTGTGTGGAAAAGGCCCTTCCTTGCTAGGCCTGAGCACTGTGCAGTGAGGGTCTCTCAGCCCCTTGAGGTTGGGCCTGGGATCTTGGGGAGAAGATGTGGGGATTCCTGAAGTTCTCATGGTTATAGCATTTCCAGTGATGCCTGAGCGTGGCTGTGGCTCAAAGATTTACAGGGTCAAAGATTTGGGGGATGTTGGGGACATAATGTTCAAGAGGCTTGTGGACCAGGGCATCCTGCCTTGGGGTCTCAACCCCCATACCCCCCTCAGCCATCCAGGCTCCCACCATGCCCAGATAGAGGAAGAAGGGAGGCTCAGGGCCTGGTGGAAGTCTTGCATGAACTCAAACAATGTATTCCCTGCCCTGAGCTTCAGTTTCTCCATATGTATCAGGACAGGACTGGCCATTGGACCCTCCAAGCCACCACCAGCTCTAAGGTTCTGGCTGTGAGGAGTCTGGGGAACAGTGACATCTTAGACTGGGTGGGGAAGGTGAGACTTAGTTCACTGAAATGTGGGGATAGGAATTCTCCAACCCACCTTCCAGTGAAAAAGTGAAAAACTGAAGCCAGAGGAAGGCATGCCCAAGGTTACAAAAGGATATCAAGGCAGAGCTGAAGCCAGAGCCCTGGGTTCTGTCCCCTCCTCTCTTCCATTTCAGCTTTGCCTAGTTTGCCCTGCTTTAAAATATGTTTTAATTGACTTTTCAGAGGGAGAGGGAGAAAGAAATAGAAACATTGATGAGAGAGAAACATTAGCTACCTCCTGCACATCTCCTATTGGGATGGAGCCCACAACCTGGGTATGTGCCTGACCAGGAATCGAACTGATCGCCGCTTGGTGCATGAGTTGACATTCAACCACTGAGCTGCACCTGCTGAAATTTGCCCTGCTTCACACACCTCATATCTCCTCCAGTCCAGCCCTACCACCTGCTGGACTGGGGGAGATATGAGGTGGCCCCACCAGAAGAGCACATCCCCTGGATGAGCTCTAATTTCTCACAACTCCAGGTACTGCACATGCTGTTCCCTCAGCTTGGAATGCCTTTTCCCTCCTTGATCCCAGGGCCAATTCTTCTGCATCTTGAAGAGGCCCAGAGCTGGTGTTGCCTTCTCATTTCAGCCTTCTCAGCCTACAGAAAGAGCCCTGCTACCCTCTGCACCAACTTCCCAACCCCACAGTATGGTGACAATGTGTCTGGTTCTGGAGGCTCTGGGATAGTCAGACTTGAGTCCACTGAGGCCTCCAGCATTGCTGGCCCAGGATGGACACATAGGGCCTCCTGCAGCAGACCCAGCAGGAAACTACATGATTCTGTACTCCTCCTGTGGTCCCTAGCACCAGCCATTGCAAAGGCTGCAGTTGCCTCCCCATTTGACAGATGGGAAACTGAGAGTCTCAAAGTGAGCAATTTTCCCTGGCCTCTGAAGCCAGGAAAAGACAGAGGTAGGCCCCAAATCCTCATTCCACCCTTTAGGGTGTGCACGTGTCAGCAGTAGGAATCACTGGGCTGCAGCTGCAGGTTCCTCTAGTGGTCTCCGTGGGCCCATCAAGGATCTGAGACAGCTAGGGATATGTATTCTTGAGACCCCAGACTCCTCCCTCCTCTGGTTTCCCTTCTGTGAGGGTGAATTAGGGGTGCGGTGAGGTACAGAGACATAGGGAGAAAGAGATGAGATAGATGGAGAGATATGGGGGAAGACACGGAGTCAAGGCAGATGCCCATGGCGGAGCTGTCGCTCTGCCAGGGAGACAAGGAAAAATGGGGAGAAATGCAGGGTCCCAGGCGCTCCCCAGGATGCCTGCCCTTCCCCATGCGCCCCCTCCCCCACCAGTGGCGCTGTCTCACCCTGACCCCTTCACACAAGGGCCGAATCCGAGGGGAGGGGCTGACCAGCCCCTGCTTCTGCCCCTGCCCCGGGAGCTCCCCGCAGCAAGATTCTGATGTAACACCCAGCCTGGATGTTTTACTCTCAAATTATGCTGATCCTGCCGTGGGACTTTCTAAGAGTCCTTTCACCCCGGAATGCTGTGGGGGACACGGGGTCCTGCTTCTCCGGGCACCCCCTTTCCCTGGGGGCTTCATCTGCCCCACCACCACGCCCGCACACGCAGCCCCTGAACGCGCGAGGAGGCCAGAAGCCCCGCGGCCGTCGCCGGTCCCCGCCCCGGGCCGCCATTGGCTGTTGCCATGGCACCAGCCCGTCTTCCCGCGCCTCCATTGGCCGCCTCGCGTGCATCCCGCATCCCGCATCCTCCCCCGCTCGCGGTGGTCTCGCCCAGCGCCCTGAGTGGCGGCGCCGCCTGCCAGGCCCGCACCGGCCTTTGTCCTCCCCAGAGCCACTTGCTCCCGCCGCCAAGACCCCGGAATCCCGGAGCCAGCGCCCCCGCGGCCGCCCTGGCCCAGGAGCGCCAGGATCGCAAGCGGGGTCTCGGAATTGCGCCGAGGGAGGGGGACCCAGGCCCGCGGGTGTCCGCCAGCCCAGCCCAGCTGGAGTGAGATAAGTAAGCGGCGCGCTTTCTGGGTTGAGGGTAGGGGGCGCGGCCTCCGCCTCTGCGGGGATATCTCCATGCTCCCTCCTCCCCCACTTATCTCTGCTGCGCAGGCCCGCACTTGCTCTGGAGCCTCTGAGTCTCCAAGGTGGAGCCAGCGGGGAAACTGAGTCCCAAAGAGGTGGGCACCGGTGTCGCTGCGGTCGGTCGCACGCACACATCCACTGGCAAGCTTCAATACCTGGATCTCCCAGTCTGTGGGCAGGCCTGCTGTGTGCCTTGGGGTGGGGTGGCGAGGTGCTGCACCTCTCTGGGAGTCAGTCCTAAGTGGGAGTTTGGACTGAAAGAACGAGAAGGGCCCCTTTGGGCTACACCTGTGCTATCCTCCGCTGATATTTGGCCATTCGTTCCTTAATTAGAGGAACCGCCAGCTATTAGTGCTTTTCCTTTGGTGACAGACATATCTCTGGGGGCCCCCAGGAGGCTCCTGATGGGTGAAGGGCAGGCAGGAGGGCTTCTTTGAGGAAGCTGTGCAGTGAAGGATGGCAAGTCAGGAAAGGTGCTCCAGGCAGGAGAACTGCATGTGCATAGCCCTGGGGGAAGAGAGTGGAGTGTATGTGCAGGAGACAGGTCTTATGATGAGGGTCCTGGGGAGCCATGGCAGCTATTGAAATGGGAGGAATGACGTCTGACCAGTACTTTCAAAGTTTCCTTCTGTTTGTGAATGAGAAGTGGACTGCGGGAGGCCAGCGATGCTTCTCTGGTGGGAGACATGTGGGGAGCTGGAAGGAGGGTCCAGCTGGGCAAAGCTTGAAGGGCTGGTAAGAAAGTGGATGGAGCCCTAACCGGTTTGGCTCAGTGGATAGAGCGTTGGCCTGAGGACTGAAAGGTCCCAGGTTTGATTCTGGTCAAGGGCATGTACCTTGGTTGCGGGCACATCCCCAGTAGGGGGTGTGCAGGAGACAGCTGATCGATGTCTCTCTCTCATTGATGTTTTTAACTCTCTATCCCTCTCCCTTCCTCTCTGTAAAACATCAATAAAATATATTAACAAGAGGAAAGAGAGAGAGAGAGAATGGAGGTGAGGACCCAGGACTGAATGTGAGGGAACCCAGAGGGTGGGCTTGTTGCCATGTTGCCAATCTCTATCTAATGAGGGTGCAGGAACGACAGGGGGAGTGAAGGTATTCCAAGCTGGCCCTGTTGGCCCTGCAAGGGCGGTGTGTGTGTGTGTGTGTGTGTGTGTGTGTTGGGGGGATGCTTGGGAAGGAAGTTTGGGTTTAGGGAATGGGAGGGATATGCTGGGGTTTGTGCTTAACCCTGGCTAGGTACAGCATGATGGCCTCAGTCAGGAAACAGGGCTCCAGCCAGACCCCAGAGACCTTACCACAACCTCAGGCCTGATTCTCAGCTGGGACCCCTGACTGAGCCTTGGGCAGGACTGATATTAAGGTGGCAAAAGCTTTGGTCCCCAAGCGTCTGGCCTTCCCCTACCTGACACACTACCTCCCAGTCTGACCTGTGGCTTGTGTTTGCTGAGTGACTACTGTTCCTCCTCCTAATCCTCACATCAGCCCAGTAGATGGGCCTAGCAAACTGAGTTCCTTCCATTCCTCAGATGGGGGAACTGAGTTCCACAGAGCGGGTGGGGCCTATGTGCCTCCAGCATTTCCTGTCTGAGCATGCCCCGTGTCCAGGTACCAGCTATGCCTTGTCTGTCCTTCTAGACCCAGGACTATAATAAGGAAGCCAAATAAGGAAGCTATAATAAGGACAGCCAAGCATGCAGTAGGTCCTCGGAGCCAATTTGGAACGCCTGACCTATCCCCCCACCCGGGGCAGAGCCCCCACCCCTCCTCCAGCCCATCTGTGTCCTTGGTGACTTCAGTGTGAGCAAGGACCTTCTAGGGGTAGGAAGAGAGAGAGGAAAATGAATGAGCAAGTAAGTGGGAGTGTGGCCAGGTCGGGGAGGGAGAGAAGAGTATCCCCTATAGGCAGAGGAGGGCTGGCTGATTTGGGGAGGGACACAGGTGGGCAGGGGGAGGGGGCTCCCAGGGAGGAGGTGGCAGAAGGGATGGGCTGCTATTGGTGAGCCTCAGACAAAGGCAGAGGGAGGGGGAGCGCTGACGTTAAGGGAACAAAGAGGAAAGGTGGTGGGGCAGGAAGGCTCTGGCAGGAGTGCCCAGCTGAGGGAGGAGATACTGGCCTGCTGGACAGAGGGAGAAGGCTGGACCTGAGCAAGAAACGACTGCCAGGCACACAAAGAAGCAGGCGGCAGTGGTGGAGCCCAGGGTTGAGGACTGGGATGCTGGGGGGCCGCAGGAGCTGGCAGAGGGCTGCCTGCAGGGCCCTGGGCTGCACAGGTAGCTACCCAGATCCAGCTGCTGACAGAGGGGTTGTGGGGGCTGCAGAGCATTTGGGTTCCCAATCCCCAGGGGGACCAGAGTAGGCTTGTGTCAGTCTGGAGCTCCACTGTCAGCCTGTCCATTGGTTTCTTAGAACCTTCGTGACATTTTTATTGTCTATCAATTGGATCAGTGGGTAGTCTGGCCACCCAGCCTCTGGGCAGCTACATTGCTGCAGGGAAAGTGTCTTGATATTCATCTGTCTGTCTGTCTGTCTGTCTCTCTCTGGCTGTAAGCCTGGTGGCACTGAGCTGGCCAGTCCATCTGCAGGGTTAGACCGTCAGAGCCCTGGCTGTCTATCTGCTGTCTGTCTGTTTATAAGCACATGTGTCCAGGAACCCCGTGTGAGAATGGAAGTCTTTCTGTATCTGTCTGTTGGTCAGTTGGGTGTTTGGGTTGTCTGTGTATCCGAATATCAGTCTGATGGCTCTGTCTCTCTCTCCTGTTGTTCCTGCCTGTCTGTCACTCCATCTGTCACACCATCTGTCCCGAGGGTTCCTTGGGCCAGCTCTATCCTGCCTGCAGCTTCTCCTACCTGGACCCAGCTCCAAGATTGGGTGGGAGGGCTAGGGCTTAGGTCCAGCGTTACTCCCTCCTCATGTTACCTTGTGGCTACAGGTGCTGCAGGAGCTAAAGATGACGAGCTCCGTGGCACCCTATGAACAGCTGGTTCGGCAAGTGGAGGCCTTGAAGGCAGAGAACAGTCACCTGAGACAGGAGCTTCGAGACAACTCAAGCCACCTGTCCAAGCTGGAGACAGAAACATCTGGCATGAAGGTGGGGTGGGGCGGGGCAGAGGATATGGGCCTGGGTGAGAGGGACAAACACTGGGGCACTGGACCCCAGAAATGGGCAGGCACGGCTAAGGGCATCTCATGGCGCAGGGGGGTGGGGTGGATCTGGGGCAGCTCAGGGCAGTGGCCATGACAACTGGCACTCTTTCCTGCCCCCACCTCCAGGAGGTACTGAAGCACTTACAGGGTAAGCTGGAGCAGGAGGCCCGAGTGCTGGTGTCCTCAGGGCAGACTGAGGTGCTGGAACAACTGAAAGGTGAGGGGCCAGCCTTGGGACCCCTCTACATAGTGGGTGAGCTGGGTGGAGGGACAAGGAGAGGTGCTGACCTCACCCTCTCCCTCCATTCCTATCCAGCTCTGCAGATGGACATCACCAGCTTGTACAACCTCAAGTTCCAGCCCCCAGCCCTGGGCCCTGAGCCTGCTGGCCGAACCCCTGAGGGAAGCCCAGTACATGGTTCCGGGACTTCCAAGGACAGCCTTGGGGAACTGAGCCGGGCCACCATCGGGCTGCTGGAGGAACTGGACAGAGAACGGTGAGAAACCAACCACTGGCCCCGCCCCCCAGCCTGACTTCATCCCTGTAGTCTCTGCCCTTTGATTGGCCCATCAGCATGTGCACCACCCACTAAGCCAGTCCTACCCATCTTCTGAGCCTCTACTTCAGGCACCAGCTTTCTGTGGCTCCTCCACCCACTTTCCGGTCACAGCTGACCTCAGCTGGAGGACAAAGAGGAGGGGATTTTCCTGCCAAAGGGGAGGGCTCCTAGGAGATGTCCCCAGGGGTCGCCAATACCCAGTCATCACCAGGGACAGTGCCAGGGCTCAGAGTTAGGCCTGGAGCCAGAGGGACTCAAAACAGTCTTTGTGGAAAAAGGGCTGAAGCCCAAGAAACCTGGAGGGGAGGGGGCAGCAGAGGGAGGCAGGGTACAGGCGCTCTGCTCAGCTTGGCTAGGTTGTGTGGGGTCAGAGAGACCTGGAGGTCCATGCTCTGCTGCTGTGTGATGTCAAGCAAGTCCCCTAGACCCTCCCAGCCTGAGACTTCTGCTCTGTAAAATGGGTGGGAATAGCAGTGTCTCCCCACGGGGTGCAAAGGTGAGAGGTCCAACTTAATACACAGAATCAGAGTTGTTGGGGAGGGAGAGACTTTGTGAAGTTTTAGGTTTGGGAGCATTATAATATCATTTAAAGTAATCAAATGTTTAGGGTGACTCACCCAGGGCATGGGTGCAGCCAGATGGGGTTAAGGGTAGAGCCAAATCTGTTACAACTGGAGCAATCTGAGTCTGAAGCCTCCTCTATGTAGCCTAGAGGGAGATTATCAAGTTTGGGAGAGGTGTTAGCGACCCCCTCAGAGTCTTTCTCTGAGAATCAGAATTTATAAAGGAACTAACTATATTTTTCTTTAAAAAATATATTTTATTGATTTCAGAAAGAAAGGGAGAGGGAGAGAGAAACATCAATGATGAGAGAGAATCGTTGATAGGCTGCCTCCTGTACATCCCCTACGGGGGATCGAGCCTGCAACTCCGGCATGCGCCCTTGACTGGAATTGAACTGAGGACCCTTCAGTCCGCAGGCTGATGCTCTATCCACTGAGCCAAACTAGATAGGGCTACCTTCTCTTTTTAATTAACTTTCTATGCCCCACCCACCTATCCCTAGTTCGGGGGAGTGCCAAGGGCAAGGCTTTGCCATGTTGCCTGTTAAACTTGGCCATACATCAAGCATGTCAAACTCGTGACCCACAATGAATATTTTTATGGCCCAGCCAATATAACGGTATGTACGAAACGTTTTAATAAAAATTTTATAACTTAATTTTTATAATATCATGTTATACATAACTAGAGGCCCAGTGCACAGATTCATGCGGGGGCGGTGGGTCTCTTAGCCTGGCCTATGGCCTCTCACAATCCAGGACCCCTTGGGGGACATCCAAATGCCCTTGGACGTCCCCTGAGGGATGTAGCAGTATGCCAAGCAGCAGGTGGCCAGGGAAGAGCCCGACCTGCTTGCGCTCATCCCAGCCTGTTGTGCCTGCTGCCATTGCTGAGTTGGGAGAGGCTCCCACCACACAGCTGTGCTCACCAGCAGTGAGCCCAGCTTCTGGCTGAGTAGCACTCCCACTGTGGGAGTGCACTGACCACGAGGGGGCAGATGCTCAATGCAGCTGCCCCCTGGTGGTCAGTGCACATCATAGTGACTGGTTGTAATTGTCACTTAGGCTTTTATATATACACTAGGGGCCTGGTGCATGAAATTCGTGCACTGAGGAGGGGGGGGTGTTCCTCAGCCCAGCCTGCTCCCTCTCACATATTGGGAGCCCTCAGGGGATGTCCCCATGGGGAGTGGGCCTAAGCCACAGTCTGGCCTCCCTTTGTGGAAGGCGACCAGGCTAATCAGGGGAAGCCACCAGCCCCATCACTCCGCTGCTGCAGCCACTGCCAGTCACCACAGCCACCAAGGTGTTTTCATCAACACGAACTCCAGTCCCTTCACCATGAAGAAATGACAACTTTCTTTAGGCATTTTCAGGATGTGTCTTTCATAGGATATGACCTTTCTTTCTTTCTTTTTTATCCTCACCTGAGGATATATTTCCATTGATTTTTAGAGAATGTAGAAGAGAAGGGAAAAACAGAGAGAAACATCAAAGGGAGAGGAACACTTTGATTGGTTGCCTCCTGCATATGCCCTGACATGGGCCCCGGCCAGGGAGGACCCTGCAACCTAGGTATATGCCCTTGGTCAAAACTGAACCCAGACCCTGCAGTCAGGAGGCTGAGGCATTATGCACTGAGCCAAACTGGCTAGGGCAGGATATGACATTTCTTAGCCCTCCAGCAGTGGACCTTCATTTTTTTTTTCTCCAGGAGTGTGGTGGAAAAACCTTTTTGGATTCTTATTACCCAAGTTACTAAGAATATTACCAGTGGCATACAAGGAGCTTTGCCAATGAGCGCTGAGAAAAGGTGTTTCCTCTGTAGTTCACTCTGATCACTGGCTCCACCTCTGCCCTCCAATCCCTACCCAGGCCTGCAGTCTCTGCCCCAGGCTGCAGGCCTGGGCAGAAGACCCCCAAACCTCTGGGATTGCCAGCTCTGCCCCTTCCCAGGCCTGCAGTCTCTGCCCAATGCTGCAGGCCTGGGCAGAAGACTCCCAAATCTCTGTGATTGCCGGCTCTGCCCCTTCCCAGGTCCCTGCAATTGCTGACTCTGCCCCTCGTCTCCCCCTGCCTCCCTCATCACCTGCCTGGCTAACAGGCCTGGCTACTTCAGTTGCGGGGCTGAGGCGGACTGGGCACCGCCATCTTGTGGCTATGGGTGAAGCCATCTTTGTCACAGAGTGATGACTAATTTGCATATTACTCTTTTATTAGATAGGATAGACTAGAGACCCGGTGCACAAAATTCATGCACAGGTAAGGTTCCTAGGTGATTAGGGCCGATCAGGGCCTTTTCGCTGCTGGTTGGGGCATCCCTTCCCTAGCTGCTAGCTGCTGGCTGGGGCCTTCCTTCATTCTGCACAACCCCCTGGTGGTCAGCGCATATCTTAGGGAGCCATCAAACTCCTGGTCTCTCGGTCAGTTTGTTACTATGACACGCACTGACCACCAGAGGGCAGATGCTCAATGCAGGAACTGGCCCCTGGTGTTCAGTGCGCTCCCACAGCCAACCTCCCCGCAGTCTCCCCCCCCCTCCCCGCCTCCCCCAATTGGTCCCAATTAGGAGGTTGGCCAGCCCCAATTGCCCCAATAGGGACTGGGCAAGATGGCCCCGATTGGCCCCGATCACTGGCCAGGCTGAGGGGCCCCACCCATGTACGAATTTGTGCACCGAGCCTCTAGTTATTAATAACGAACTGCAGCGTTTGCTAATGACTAGTTACTATAATCGTGTTGCATTCATTTCCCTTACACGCCTTATGTGCAGGTGCACCATTTCTCTCCACTAATACTAGCAGCAAATATTTTAGCAGCTGATTGCCACATCATTAGTCCTGTACTGACTTGTTTGGTATGTGCAACAGGAACTATTTTGCTTTTGGAGAACAAGAAAAATAGGTGTTTTTGTGTTATGCTTATTAATTTGTGCAGTTATTCAGTGTCTGGTAAGTTAATGTTCAAGAAAAAATATTAATTTTTATTAAAATGTCCTATTGTTTTATGTTAACCATTACTCATTTATTTCAGCCCTTTGTATTTAGCATGTCTCTATCTAAATAAACCTACGTTTCTATGAAAATTGAAGATTTTAGCCCCAGCTGGTTTGGCTCAGTGGATAGAGCATTGGCCTGCAGACTGAAAGGTCCTGGGTTCGATTCTGATCAAGGGCACATGCCTGTGTTGTGGGCTCAGTGCCCAGTAGGGGGCATGCAGGAGGCAGCTAATCAATGATTCTCTCTCATCATTGATGTTTCTCTCTCTCCCTCTCTAAAATCAATAAAAGTTTAAAAAAAAATTTTAAAGGCATTAAAAAAAAGAAAGAAAATTGAAGCTTTTGTGTTTTTTTTGTGGCCCACATAAACTTAAATCTTGTTTATTTGGCCCATGTTAGCCTTTGAGTTTGACAAGCTTACCATACACGAAGCACTCGACAAGCGATTATTAAAATCAAAATAATCCACATGTAATAATGCCTCCCCCGCTCCGGGCTGGGCCCACTCAGGTGTTTCCTGTTGAATGAGATTGAGAAGGAGGAAAAGGAGAAGCTCTGGTACTACTCCCAGCTGCAGGGCCTGTCCAAGCGCCTGGAGGAGCTCCCACACGTGGAGACGGTGAGCGTGGGGAGGAGGGAGAGGAGAGGGTGCTGTGGGCGGCCCCGCCCCTGGCCAGGGGAGTGGCGGGCAGGTCCCAGGCCCTGGCCCGGACAGACCCTCACTGCGGCCTGCCCACTCCCCCCAGCAGTTCTCCATGCAGATGGACCTGATTCGGCAGCAGCTGGAGTTTGAGTCCCAGCACATCCGTACGCTAATGGAAGAGCGCTTTGGCACCTCAGACGAGATGGTGCAGAGGGCTCAGGTGCGGCGAAGGGCGGGGCCGAGGCGAGGCTATTCGCGGTGGATGAACGGAGATGTGGGAAAAGTCTGGATTAGGCGGAGTAATGTGTCTTTAGATGGAGGGCAGTGACTGCTGTGGGCGAGGTCTGGCTCAGGCGGTGGAGCAGCCTGATGGGGTAAGGGCAGAGCCAGGCTTAGAGGTGGGAAACACTGAGGCCGGGGCAGACAGTGGGTGACTTGATCAGTGGGCGGGGACCTATCAGGGAGTGGGTGGGTCTAGAAGGATGGGTGGGATCCAAATAGGGATGAGACCAAATACGGGAGTAGGCAGGGCTAGCATGGGGCCTAAGTAGGGGGCGGGGCTAGAAGGATGAGGAAGGGTCTAAACAGCGGGCAGGACCAAATCATGGAGTCGTGGAGTCCGAGCCTGGAGTAGGGAGCGTGGACCACGGGCGGGGCCAAGATGTGAGTGAAGTCAGACATCAGACTAGGGTTGAGAGTGGGTGGAGTTAGGGCCAAGAGTGGGGTTTGAACAGTGGCATGGCCATACCTTAAAGCAGGTAGAGTCAGACCTGGGGGTGGGATTAGAAGAGCGAGCAGGGCCAAATCAGCGAGTGGGCAAAATCAGAGGTGGGTGGGTTAGGGCAGTGGGCGGAGCTATATCAGGAAGCGGCAGGGCCAGAGCAGGGAACTGGTCAGCCACAGCAAGCTACGTGTGTGTGCCTTTCTCCACTAGATCCGTGCTTCTCGCCTGGAGCAAATCGACAAGGAGCTACTGTCTGCGCAGGACCGCGTGCAGCAGACTGAGCCCCAGGTACTGGGAGGAGCAGCCAGGGCCCTGGGCGGTGGTGAGGGGGGGGGTGTGATGACCCCAGGGAAGGAGGGTCCCCTGAGGACCCTGCCCAGAGTATAGGTACAGGTGGAGCCTCCACCACATCATCATGGGAGTGTGGCCAGTGTCAGCTGTCAGAGTGCTTTCTGTGTCGCTCCCATAACCCCCAGGCTGGTGTTCTCTTCACAGGCCCTGCTGGCAGTAAAGTCAGTGCCAGTGGATGAGGACCCCGAGACTAAGGTCCCTGAGGATGGTGCCTCTCAGCCAGGCAACAGCAAGGTAAGGGGGAGTCCATTTGGGGTGCACTGAGGCAGGGTGGGGAGTGGAAAGCCAGCTGGATGAGGGTGTGATGGGGTTGTAGGGTCAGCATGTGGTCTGGGGCCTGGTGAGGTGGACAGGGATACCTGTCCTATGAGTTTGGGAGAGCACTCTAGACTTAGATATAGGGCTACCCCTAGAAGTGCCCAGTGAGGGCAGTGGAATGGGCATTTGGTCCTCATGGGCTGGGGGCATCTGCACAGTGATTGAGGCCTCTCACCCATCTCCCCACGGGTGTGTGGTGGCCCATGGGGGGATGCAAGGTGAGGGCGGTGGGGTGAGGAAGTGATTCTCCTGGGCTGGGGTCACAGGACTCCTACCGTGTTTAGGGTGAATCACCCAGAGCATGGGGGTCACCCCTGGCTGGGAAGGGTGGACAGACTGACTGGGGCCAGGTGGAATCCATCGCTGTCCCCCTTCCCCCGCCACAGGTGGAGGTGGTCTTCTGGCTGCTGTCCATGCTGGCGACACGGGACCAGGAGGACACAGCACGCACGCTACTCGCCATGTCCAGTTCTCCTGAGAGCTGTGTGGCCATGCGCCGCTCAGGCTGCCTGCCGCTGCTGCTGCAGATCTTGCATGGCACAGAGGCCGGGGCTGGGGGTCTCAATGGGAACTCTGGGGTACCTGGAGCCAAGGACGCACGCATGCGTGCCAATGCAGCACTGCACAACATTGTCTTCTCCCAGCCAGACCAGGGCCTGGCGCGCAAGGAAATGCGTGTCCTGCACGTGCTGGAGCAGATCCGAGCCTACTGTGAGACCTGCTGGGACTGGCTGCAGGCCCGGGACAGCACTACCAAGGGAGGCGCGGTGGGCAGCGGTGAGTGTGCTGCCTCCCTGGCTACCTTTGTGCAATGAGCACAGAGCTTGGGCTTTCCAGGTGGCAGGGCGATTTCAGATTTCGTTAACAGCCACCGGGGGCCTTTTCTGTGAACTTTCTCTGTGTCATGCGTGGGCTGAAGCCTATGGCAACTTTATCATGATAGACTGGCAAAAAGACAGCCCCCAGCAGCCTGTGCCCTGGTTGCAGGGTAGCTCAAGAAACAGTCATTGAATGCATGGATGGATTGTGTGTAACCAGAAAGATGGGTGCTGACGGACATTCCTAGTTTGGGCAGCTGATGACAAAGTTAGTCTATGACAAAAGCATCACCCAAAGGTCCTGGGCACCCAGCACAACTCCATCTCCTGTCTCAGCTCTGGGTGAGGCAGCCACCGTATTGTTCATTTTAAGGAGAGTTAGAAAGGAGGCCACTGCTCTGGGAGTGACCCCACAGGGGCCAAACATGCAGTATTTTGCAGAGCTTGCGTCTTTGTGGGGGTGAAGGCAGGGAGGGTAGGACTCAACAGGGGTAATTTCCTGGATTGGAATGGCTCTGATCTGATCCCTCGGCCCACAGCCCCAGTCCCCATTGAGCCACAGATCTGCCAGGCCACCTGTGCGGTGATGAAGCTGTCCTTTGATGAGGAATATCGTCGCGCCATGAATGAGCTGGGTGAGTGCACCCCTCACCTCTTCCGTGTCCCCTCCATTTGGCCTGAGGCTTCTGGGCCTCATTCAACCCAGGGCAGGCTTTCAGCCTTAACGGTCCAGGACTCAGAGGATAGGGAAGTAAGTGGTCAGGAAGCCAAGAGCAAAGGTGAGAGGTCCAACTTAATACACAGAATCAAAGATGTTGGGGAGGACGAGACCTCGTGAAATTTTCGGAGCATTATAATATCATTTAAAGTAATTGAAACATGGACAAAAATCTCATCAATGTGCTTAATTTTACTCCTGTTACTACAACATTAGATACTGCCTCTTACTCAGCAGGTGATCACACAGTCAAAGGTTTACTCAGATGTCTTGTGGTCTGGCTGCACAGAAAGGGCATTCACAGCCGGGACAAGACAGCAGATACTGATGAGAGTGTGTATCTTTCAAGTCATTCCTTTCCCAGCTGGGGAATTTATTCTCTGGCTGGATTTATTTAGAAAGATGAGGAAGGTAGCAACCAAGCCAAATAAAACCCCAGATCTGGAAACCTCAGAAGTGTCCAACAGCCCCAGCCCCTAAATGCACAAATTGCTTCTGTTGTCGTTGCTCAGTGAAGCAGGAAGGGCATCTTGTATTTGAATTGCAAGTTAATTCTTTTCTTTTTTAATATATATATTTAATATTTTTAAAATCTATTTTCATTGATCTCAGAGAGGAAGAGAGAGGGAGAGAGAAAAACATCAATGATGACAGAGAATCATTGATCAGCTGTCCCCCCGCATGTCTCCCACTGGGGACTGAGCCCGCAACCCAGCATGTGCCCTGACTGGGAAGCAAACCAGGACTTCCTGATTCCTAGGTGGATGCTCAATCACTAAGCAATGCTGGCTGGGCACAAGTTCTTTCTCTTCTACTCACCATGATCATTTCCCCCCACATTTGCTTACTCTTTGTAAAGTGAGAGTCTAGTGTTCATAGTGACTAAAGAACTATGTGGCAGTCATCAGAGGCTGGGGGTCTAAGGGTCTTGGGATGGTTTTCATTTAGGGTGTTGAGGGCCTTCATGAGGGCAGAAGGGAGAGCAGAAGGGATCTAGGAACCTGAGCAAATAGCAGGGAAAAGCATTCCAGGGAGAGGGAACAGCACACACAAAGGCCTAGAAGCTGAAGAAGTGTGAATGGAAATGTGAAAGAAGGTGGGTGTGAAAATCATAGAGTATCCAGGGGATCATGGCAGCTTGACGGCAGGCTACCTGGAGGAGGTGTCCTTGGAGTTGGGCTTCAAAGGTGGGCTTGAGGAGAGCCGATTAGGGGGTAGGATGGAGGGAGGGCACCTAAGCAGGGGAATGGAATGGGCAGAGGTTGGGAGGAAGGCTGGTGTTTGTTTGGGGTGCCCCCCTGCACCTCCCTGTGCACCCTCCCATGTCACCCTAGGTGGGCTGCAGGCTGTGGCAGATCTACTGCAGGTGGATTATGAGATGCACAAGATGACCCAGGACCCACTCAACCTTGCCCTACGCAGATATGCTGGCATGACCCTCACCAACCTCACCTTTGGGGATGTCGCCAACAAGGTGCCTGGGGTGGGCAGGTGGCGTCAGTGCTTCCCCCCACCCTTGTCTGAACCTCAAAACAGCCGAGAAGTGGGGAAAGTTGTCAGTTTATAGGTGGGTAGACTGAGGCCCAGAGAGGACTGTGGCTGAATTCAGTTGGCCAGGCCACCATCTTCTTTTTAAAAAATATATATTTTATTGATTTTTTACAGAGAGGAAAGGAGAGGGATAGAGAGTTAGAAACATCAATGAGAGAGAAATATTGATCAGCTGCCTCCTGCACACCCCCTACTGGGTATGTGCCCACAACCAAGGTACATGCTCTTACCCAGAATCAAACCTGGGACCCTTGAGTCCACAGGCCGATGCTCTATCCATTGAGCCAAACCGGTTAGGGCAGGCCGCTATCTTCTTGGTTGCTCTACTGCAGAGAGTGTGGCCTCTGGGCTGGAGGAGGCTGTGTGTCTGCACCTGTCTCAACCTCAATTTCCTCATTAAAGCAACAGGATGATTGCTATCCCTTTGCCATAGTGGTGAGGATGGGATGCTGAGGCTTTAGCTCTAAGACATAGTAGGTGCTCAGGGAGAAAGCCTGAAGGTGGGTTGGGTTGCCCCTGATGGCTTCTGCCCCACTGCCCATGGCATGAATTTCCTGTGGCACCCCACAGGCCACACTATGTGCCCGGCGTGGCAGCATGGAGGCCATCGTGGCCCAACTGGCTTCTGAGAGCGAGGATCTTCACCAGGTACCTGGATGGATGGGGTGGGGCATGGGGAGAGCTTTGCTGAGTGTCCCACAGTACAAGGCCCCTGCTGACAGAGTTCCCTCTCCTGTGAGTGTGATGGGCATCCCCTTCAGTCTCTCTATAGCCCCACCACATGTGGGGTTGAGGGCGGGGGGCCCTGGGCCCATCTTGCCCGCCCTGTGCCCTGACCCAGGTGGTGTCCAGCATCTTGCGCAACCTGTCCTGGCGGGCTGACATCAACAGCAAGAAGGTACTGAGGGAGGTCGGCAGCATGACCGCCCTGATGCAGTGTGTCCTACGAGCCTCCAAGGTAGGCACTGGGTGGGCACAACGGAGTAGGGGGGTAGGAATGCACCTGAGACCCAGGGGAGAGGGCACTGCCATGGCTGCTTAATGCCAGCCACAGGGCAGGGAGACGCTGGCAACAGATGGTGAGCTCTCTGTCTTGGGGGGAGTCAAACCAAACAACTTACCACTTAGCTTACCAGGTGGTCCTCAGACAGGCCTGGGGTTTCCATCCCTTCAGCTCAGAGATCCTGTGAGGACCAGCTTTATTGCTTTTTTATTTTATTTGAAAATGTATTTGGTTCTTTCCTTCCCACCTTTTGTCTGTGCCTTGAAGGAGAGGGCTGAGTGGGTGGGACCAGTGCCTGAGGCTCCCTCCATGACCTTCACCTGTCCCACCCCTGTGCCCAGGAGTCCACGCTGAAGAGTGTGCTCAGTGCCTTGTGGAACCTCTCGGCACACAGCACGGAGAACAAGGCAGCCCTCTGCCAAGTGGATGGTGCCCTGGGCTTCCTCGTGAGCACATTGACCTACAAGTGCCAGAGCAACTCGCTGGCCATCATTGAGAGCGGTGGAGGCATCCTGCGCAATGTGTCCAGCCTCATCGCCACCCGAGAGGACTACAGGTGGGTCCATCCCGCCCCACATCACGGAGGGCAGAGGGCACCACAGAGGGTCCCGGGGGAAGGTGGACCCCCAGGTGTGGGGACTGGGAATGGCAGATTCCATTCTGTAGTGAAATGTCACTGAGGCTGCAGCCTTGGTTTGTCCTCCAGCAAATGGATGTTCCGATTTGTCCCCAGGGACTAATTTTTGTAATATAAGTATCCCCAAATAGTACATGAGACATACTTTGCTAAATATTTTACTTATTAATTTAATAATTTACAGATGATACTTAGTATTTTTAAAAACACATAGAATTTATAGTATGTTTATCCCAAATATCACATGAGATATTGTTTTAAAATAAGATACACTAAATTTTATTTTTAAAAGATAAGAATTTTTAACCTATTACAATTATTTAATAAATATATTATTTCTTTTAAGTAAAAAAATTAACACAAGTCTATCCCATTTGATACTTGGGATAGACTTATACTACATATTTATTCTTTTCTCTGAGATTCTCACTCAGCTGGATGCCTTATATTTTTATTTGCTAAATCTGGCCACCCTGCTCCTGGTAAGACGAGGGTTGGCCCCATCTGACATACCCCTCTGTGCTGCAGGCAGGTGTTGCGGGACCACAACTGCCTGCAGACTCTGCTGCAGCACCTGACGTCACACAGCTTGACCATCGTGAGCAACGCCTGTGGCACTCTCTGGAACTTGTCCGCCCGCAGCCCACGAGACCAGGAGCTGCTATGGGACCTGGGCGCCGTGGCCATGCTGCGCAACCTGGTGCACTCCAAACACAAAATGATTGCCATGGGCAGCGCTGCTGCCCTGCGCAACCTGCTGGCCCACCGACCTGCCAAGTACCAGGCAGCAGCCACTGCCATCTCCCCCAGTGCCTGTGCGCCCAGCCTGTATGTGCGCAAGCAGCGGGCCCTGGAAGCCGAGCTGGATGCACGGCACCTGGCCCAGACGCTTGACCATCTGGAGAAGCAGGACCTGCCTGAGGCGGAGGCCGAGGCTGCCTCTAAGAAGCCGCTGCCACCTTTGCGGCACCTGGATGGGCTGGCCCAGGATTATGCCTCAGACTCGGGCTGCTTCGATGATGACGATGTGCCCTCCCTGGCCGCTGTGGCTGCCACTGCCGAGCCTGCCAGTCCTACTGTGCTGTCCCTCTTTGTGGGCAGTAACTTTGTGCAAGGCCAGGCACTGGCCCGTGCTTCACCTGCACAGCGCAGTGGCACGGAGAAGGAGGCCGGTGGGGAGGCAGCCTTGGCAGCCAGGGCCAAGGCCAAGCTGGCACTGGCAGTGGCTCGGATCGACCGGCTGGTGGAGGACATCTCAGCCTTGCACACATCATCCGATGACAGCTTCAGCCTCAGCTCTGGGGACCCCGGGCAGGAGGCACTGCGGGAGGGCCGAGCCCAGTCCTGCTCTCCTTGCCGGGGGCCTAAGGGTGGGCAGCGGGAGGCCAGTGGCCGAGCTCACCCATTGCTGCGGGTCAAGGTAGCCCATGCCAGTCTCTCCAATGACAGCCTTAACAGTGGCAGCACGAGTGATGGGCACTGTCCCCGTGACCACATAAGGCCCTGCCCACTGACCTCACTGGCCAAGCACCGAGAGGGGCTCCCTTGTGGCCAGGCACGGCCCAGCCAACTTGATCTCAACCTGCTGGGTGGCCAGGCTAAGCCAGCAGCCCGGGAAACTGCAGCCACCGATGCCTGTGTGCGCACCATCAAGCTGTCACCTACCTATCAGCATGTGCCACTGCTCAAGGACACTGCCAGGGCTGGTGTGGGGCTCCCGGTCCCTGGGACCCGGAAACAGGCCTGGCTACCTGCAGAGGGCCTGAACAAGCTTCCCAAGAAGCTGGTGGCAGAGGCGGCACCGCTCTGCCTGTCCCACTGTAGCTCCCTGTCCTCACTGTCCTCGGCTGGCCACCCGGGACCCAGCGAGGCAGGGGACCTGGATGACAGTGACTCATCCCTGGAGGGTCTGGAGGAGGCTGGCCCCAGTGAGGCGGAGCTGGATGGGGCCTGGCATGGGCCAGGGGCTGCTTCCCTGCCTATGGCCATCCCTGTGCCCCCTCGGGGCCAGAGCCTGGGGGTGGAGGACACCACACCGTCTAGCTCCTCAGAGAACTGTGTGCAGGAGACACCACTGGTGCTGAGCCGCTGCAGCTCAGTGAGCTCACTGGGCAGCTTTGAGAGCCCATCCATTGCCAGCTCCATCCCCAGTGACCCCTGCAGTGGGCTGGGCAGTGGCACAGTCAGCCCGAGCGAGCTGCCTGACAGCCCTGGGCAGACCATGCCACCGAGCCGCAGCAAGACACCACCACTGGCCCCTCCACCTCCGGGTGAGCATGAAACCACCCATTTCAGCCTGCAGTGGGAAAGCTACGTAAAGCGCTTCTTGGACATCGCCGACTGCCGAGAGCGCTGCTGGCTGCCCTCCGAGCTAGACGCTGGCAGTGTGCGCTTCACTGTGGAGAAGCCAGATGAAAACTTCTCGTGTGCCTCCAGCCTCAGTGCATTGGCCCTGCATGAGCACTATGTGCAGAAAGATGTTGAATTGCGGCTGCTGCCCCCAGCCTGCCCCGAACTTGGTGGGGGTGGTGGCCCTGGCCAGCACTTTGCTGGGCACTGCTGTCGAGATGAGGCCAGTGGTCGCCTTGAAGGACCACCTGCCACCAACCAGGAGCTGGAGCTACTGCGGGATTGCCTGGGTACAGCTGTGCCCACCCGGCTCCGCAAAGTGGCCTCAGCCCTAGTGCCTGGCCGCTGTGCACTTCCCATGCCCGTCTACATGCTGGTGCCTGCCCCGGCCCGGGAAGACAACTCATGCACTGACTTGACAGAGGGCACGCAGGTCAATTTCAGTGTGGCCTCACTCAGCGATGAGACACTGCAGGGACCTTCCAGGGACCCACCTGGTGGGTGTGGGGACAAGCAGAAGCCAGCAGGCCTAGAGGCTCCTGCCAGGCAGGCCACTGGGCACCGGCACAGGGTTGGGGGTGCAGGCCGCAGAACGGAGCCAGCCCGAGGGCTGGTCAGGAACCGGGCTGGGCTCGAGCTGCCCCTCCGAAAGCCCACAAGAGCTTGTGCAGACAGGAACAGCCCCCAATTGGGCCGAGCTCATGGGGAGGGGGCATTGCAGTCGCTATGCCTCACAACGCCTACTGAGGAGGCTGTGTACTGCTTTTATAGCAACGACTCAGATGAGGCGCTGTCCACAGAGGCGAGGGCAACACCCTCCCGGAGGACATCTGCTACTCCCCAGACAGTGAAGAGGGAGCGCCCGGCTGGCAGGAAGAAGGCACAGGCTGTGCCCAAGGCCACAATGTCCACCCGGGCCCAGCCCAGCCTCATTGCTGATGAGACACCACCATGCTACTCCCTAAGTTCCTCCACCAGCTCCCTCAGTGAACCTGAGCCTGAGGCCGGCAGGACCCGAGCCCATGAGCCAGTGGTCACCAAGGACCGGGGCCCTGGAGGTGGGAATGATGGCTACCCCAGATCTCGGGCCAAGGTGGAGATGCTAAGGCGCTGCATTGGCTCAGCCATGCCCAGGCGCTGCCCACAGGTGTCAGATCCAAGGCGTCGCAAGCCCCGAGATGCCCAGCTGGACAAGCAATCAGAGGGGCCGCAGGAGCATGGCGAGGAGGCAGCAGGGTCAGACCATGCCTCAGATCTGGACAGTGTCGAGTGGCGCGCCATCCAGGAGGGCGCCAACTCCATCGTCACCTGGCTGCACCAGGCCTCGGCAGCAGCCACTCAAGAGGCCTCATCTGAGTCTGACTCTATCTTGTCCTTTGGTTCAGGGCTGTCAGTGGGCTCCACCCTACAGCCCTCTCTGCATAGGAAAGAGCGGCCAACGCGAGCAAAGGGGCAGGCGAGCAGTGCCACCCGGCCAGAGAAACGGGATGTGACCCTGGCCCAGCGCAATAGCAGCCCCTGCTTGCCCACTGGCCCAGAGAAGCTGCGTGGTGCTCAGAAGACCACACCTGGGATGCCAGCCATGCTTCGAGGAAGAACAGTGATCTACATGCCCAGCCCGGCCACCCGGTCTCAGCCCAAAGGCACCCCTGGCCCCCGCACTACACCAAGGAAGATGGGACCCCTGAGCCCCACACAGCCAGCAGCTCCCGCCAAAGCCCTGGGCCCTGGGCAGCAGCGATCTCGAAGCCTGCACAGGCCTGGCAAGATCTCAGAGCTAGCAGCCCTGAGCCCCCTCCAGAGGAGTGCCACGCCACCGGCCCGCCTCACTAAGACCCCCTCATCCAGCTCCTCCCAGACCTCCCCTGCCTCCCAGCCCCTTCCCAGGAGGTCACTCCCAGCTGCCCATGTTTCGGGGCCCCTACCCAGCCCCGGGGCCTCACTGGTGTCCAAGACACCCATGCGGGCCCTGCTGGCCAAGCAGCACAAGACACAGAAGTCACCTGTGCGGATCCCCTTCATGCAGAAGCCCACCAAGCGGGTGCCACCATCCCTGGCCAGGGCAGCCCCAGAGCCAGGCTCCAGGGGTCGGGCGGGATCCAAAGGGTGCCCAAGTGCCCGAGGGGGCCGCCTGGGCCTGGTGCGCATGGCCTCAGCCCAGTCCAGTGGCAGCGAGTCCTCCAACCGCTCGGGTTTCCAGCGGCAGCTGACCTTTATCAAGGAATCACCAGGCCTGCTGCACCGACGTCGTTTGGAACTGTCCACGACCAAAGCCACCCCCTCCACCTCCCAGGGTAGCTCACCCCGCCGCTGCGGGCCTGCGCTGCCCACCGTCTTCCTCTGCTCCTCCCGCTGCAAGGAACTGCGGGCATCCTCCCCGCAGGCCCGGATTCCCCAGCAGCCCCCCACAGCTCGGTCAGGCCCTGGTGAGCGGCCACCAAGGCGCACTAGCTCAGAGAGCCCATCCCGTCTGCCCATCCGCAAGCAGGCCACCCAGCCTGAGGCAGTCAAGCGCTATGCCTCTCTGCCCCATATCAGCATGGCCCAAAAGCCAGAGGGTGCTGCCCCTAGTCCCGCATCTGACCCTGCCCGCCGCAGTAGCGATGGAGAGGCCCGGCCCCTACCCAGGGTGGCCTCACTCTGCACCACTTGGCGTCGCATCCGGGATGAGGATGTGCCACATATCCTGCGGAGCACATTGCCCTCTACTGCTCTGCCGCTCATGGGCACCTCGTCAGAGGAGTGCCCAGGCAGTGCCCTGCAGCGCAAGACCAGCGACGCAGTGGTCCAGACAGAGGATTTCACTGCCACCAAGACCAACTCCAGCACATCCCCGAGCTTGGAGAACAGGGGGCCTCCCCAGGCCCTGGCCAGCGGACCTACATCCCTTCTCGGTAGCGACGTGGATAAGCCTGGTCCTGCCAAGGCCCCCACCTCAGCCTCCTTCATCCATGAGGGCCTAGGAATGGCTGTGGGGGGCTTTGCTGCCAGCCGGCATGGCTCCCCCAGTCGCTCAGCTCGAGTCCCCCCCTTCAACTATGTGCCCAGCCCCATGGTAGTGGCCACCACCACTGACTCAGCTGTGGAGAAAGCCCCAGCGCCTGCTGACCTGGAATAGTTGCCTGGACTGGTTTTCTGGAACATCCTCTCTGGCCAAGAGCTATCTGGTGTCCTGAGGGTGGTCCCGGGAACTGCCTACTCACCCGAGCCCCCGCCCTCAGAGCCCCACCCCAGCCCATGCTGGCCTCACATCTCATGCTTGCTTCCATGCTGTGGGGACTAGAGAAGGAATTGGGCTGCATGCTGGACCTCAAGTCCCAGCCTTGCCCACATGCAGAGACCACCCTCCTGACCCCCAGCCCAACTGTGCTTAAGCCTCAGCAGGACACGCATCTCTAGGGAACCAAGGGAGATTACAGCATCCACCTGAGGTGGGGGACAAGGCTTCAGAGGGTGGTGCCATCCAGCACAGGCCCGAGGCATCCATCAGAGGACAAAGCTCATTATTACAGGGGCAGCTGGGTAATTTTTAATGACTGCTGAACTGAGGGAGGGGTATAGCTGAGCCTGACAGTGAGACAGGCCCCTCCATTTTATGTGCCAAGCCAGGGGCTAATGGATAAGGGGGGACACTGTCAGAACAGCCTGGAAGGAGCAAGGAGAGAAGTGCAAAGGAAGATAACTGGGTGATGTGGGCCGACCCCATATGCCCAATCCTGGGGGGGTGGGTGCTGGTTTTGACCAAAGGAAGAAAAGGGGGACTAGGGAGGTAGGTGAAAGGAGTCAGGAATAACTGGTGGGTGAGAGTCAGCCAAATACGGTTCACCTTGGTGACACACAAAGCCCACGATCTATAGGACAGCACGACTTCAGGGACTGGGGTGGGTGGGGCTGACGCCTGACCTAGGAGCCCCAGTACTGTGGCCAGACCAGCTAGATGTGTAGAGGCCATGGCTGCAGGGGAGCTCACATGCTGGTGTCAGTGAGGCAGAGATGGAGGGGCACAAGGAGCCTGGGGGGCCTGTGGCCCCTGCCAGTGTGTACGTATGTGGGGAAAACTGCTGAGGTCCCTGCTAGGCTTCCTGCAGATACAGCCAGTGACCTCTTTCCTGGGGAAGCTTGGCTTTGAGAAGTAGCTGCTCTCAGGCTCATAGATCTGCCACAGGGCAGATGAGAGCTGCTGCAGAGGGTCTGGGGAGCAGATGCTGTCTGCGGAGACTGGCAACATGATGACTAGATTTTAGGTCCCTTCTCTGGGAGGCTGGGTGGAGGTGCAGGAGCTCCTGTCCCTGCCCATGGCACCACTGTCCCTCCCTATCCCGTCCATGGAAAGAGCTGACCCAAGAGCAGAAGTGTTTACTGGACTGTCCTCAGTTCCCCAGTGGGGCTCTTTGGGGCCACACTGATCCAACGTCCACAGACACGGTGTTACTTCTGCTAACACATCTGTGTCATGTTATAAGTCCTGTAACACCGTCCACCAGGGCAATTGCCAGGGCTCTGCCTCAAAAGGCCACAGGCGGGATGCACCAAGTACTCCTCTTATGACCACACTTCCACAAGCTGGCACACAGAGGACCATGGCAATGAGGACTGGGCAGAACGTGGTACGAGCCCATAGCTGACCCCTTAGGACACACTGGGGGGAGGAGGAGGTTATTTCAGATGCATCTCAGAAACCAGGACTCCTTGTCCCCATCCTTGACATGAAGTAGCAGGCCTGGGTGACCTCACTCCTTTCTAAGCAGAGGCTGCGAGATGTCTGCTCTCACACTCACCCTGGGCCAGCTACCTCCCCAAATGGCCCGGTGGGAGGAGAAGCCATGCAGACTCACACAGCTTGCCCAGCCATAGGGAATGTGAAGTGATGGACTCGGGGTGGGAACCCCCATGCACTGTGAGACCCTGGGTGGTGCTCTCAACATTGTCTCAGTTTTCCCACACGGGCCATGAGGAGAACTCCCAGAGCTACCTCTAGAGCCAGAGTGGCTGCTGTGACTTGACGAGAAGCCCAGACCTCCCTGGCTGCCCCCTGTCTTCAGAAGGGGGCAGCTTTCCCCTCAGCCAGCACACCAGGAGTCATGCCCCATCTATGTCCAGCAGCCGCATTTGCCTTCTCTGTTCCCGTGATAGAGGCATAGCCACACCTCACTGCGCAGGGCAGGACAGTGGGAACCCTGGGCCCTGAGAAGAGTGGTGGTCCACTGGACAATTGATTCCAGGCCTGAGCTGGAGGACTAAAGTCTTAGGATCCAAAGGACATCTCCCATGAAGCCTTGATCCCCTCAGGGCTGCTTGGCCCCTTGACAATGCTGAGGGGACCCTGTTTGCCTCCAGAACACCCTCAGCCCAAGACCTTGAGCAACCACCACCAGCTGGATGTTGAATTGGGGACAACATGCCTGCAGGTGCAGCATTACCTCACTCCCTCTGCCCCCGTCTGTCACCTGGCCAGTGGCCATAGCGTCCCAGCCAGAGCCTCGTTGCTTTGGTCCATCTATCTTGTGCCCCTCCAGTCTATGCCCCGGGTCCCTGCAGTGTTACCAGATGTGTAAATACATATAGCCCGGTTTCCCCTCTCGAAGGCACAGAACCAGGCATCTTATGTGCACCTTTAATAAACGGAGCTGTTGAATCTTGCTCTACACAGCTCTTTTCAAGTGGGTGAGGACTGGTGGGTGGGGCTGGAGTACTTTGTGGGTTTTCCATCAAGACTGCCTGCCCTGGTCCATGTGCTAGAAGAGCACTCAGGACAGGCGGATGCATAGAAGTAGCTGGAGTGTCTCACCGTGATCCTGGCATGGGGAGGGCTCTGGAGCCCTTATACTTAGACTCAGGTGACCCAACCTGAAGGCCAGGGACATGCAGGGAGGGGTGACCTCCCAGCCCCTGCATGACATCTGAGGGACTTGGGGACACCCATGACAGCTTGGTCTGCCAGGATGGAGGTGGCCGGATAAGGGCTCCAGGTAAGTAATAACTGATCAGCCTGTCCTGTCTTGGGAGCCCAGGCCAGCATCCCATCTGATGGATCCCACAGCCAACAGGTTGGTCCTGCACCCCAACCATGAACTGATCGCACAAGTGCTACCCTAGGGGAAAGCCCATGCCTTAGATCGAGGTGCTCAGCGCCACTGGAGGCCCCATCTCAGAGCTGGGCCCTACTGGGCAATCTCTCCTCACATGGCCACAGTCACCAAAGTGAGAAAGGACAGAACCCCCATTGTCTTCTGGAACCTCTGGGGGCCCCAGAGTTCATATAGAGACAGGCTCAGTTTAATGGGTGATCAGTGAAGCAGGGTTACCAAAGGAAGGGAAGGGAGGATGGATTCTGAGGCCCCAAACCAAGTCCAGGCTGACGGCAATCAGGCCCCAGAAGAGAAGCCTGGGGGTGAGTGGCATCCACAAAGCCTGTCCTGACCCTTGGTAACGGGCCTGTGTGAGGCTGAGGCAGATGTGCCCCTTACTCTCTACTGTTCCTGCTGCAACCACACACCGGAAAGGCTCTGTCCCCTGGGGTCTCCGGATACCAAGGCAGGCTTAGCCATGAAACAGAGTCCAGAATCTGCTTCTTGGATCCAGGGGCCCATGTCGATGTGACAGGAGGCCATGGGGTGCACTGTCCAGGGACTGCATACTCAGGCGAGCCCAAGGGTCAGTTCAGCCTGAGAAGGTGGTTGACGTCCCTGACAGTGCCACCTGCTTCACCTGGACGACGTCCTGCTCCAGCTCCTGGCCAGCTTGCCGAAGGTCCTCACACCTTTGTCTTAGTTCATCACCTGCTTGTCTCAGCCGCTGGTTGGTGGCTACATAGGCCCGGCTCTGCTGATAGAGCTGCTCCCGCTGGGCCTCAGGATTCTCGGCCCTCTGGGAGGAGCCTGGGGAGTCTGGGGACAGAACACAGACCACTGCTCAGAGAGGGGGCTGAGAGAAGCCTCAATGTGCCACCCCTTCTGGTTACACAAGAGGCCCTGCCTGGGAGTGGGTACCATTCCTGTAAGAGGCACTGACCCTACAATGGAACTGCTGAGCAGGCTAGCCCTCATCCCTGTTCCTAAAGCCTCAGATGCTCCCCGCAAAACTATCCCATGGCCCTGTAATCTTGCAAAATCTGACACAGTCAGGAGGCCATAACAACAGGCCAGTGTGGACACAAGTCTCCAGGTGACCCCACTTCCTAACCGCGTGCCCAGCTGAAGGAGGTGGGGTGGAGGGAGGTTAAGGGAGCAGGGCAGAAAAAACACAACTTCAGCGTCACCCAGAGACATATCCAAGTCCTCTCCGCTCTGCCTGGCCCATTTGGATGGGAACAATGCCACCCACCACGCTTGGTGGCTGTCTGCTGTCACACTCCTGCGGGCCAAACGTCTAGCACAGACCCTGCAAACTCTGGTATTTATCGGTCACTTTTTCCCCACCTGCTGTAGTAATTAGGTGGGAAATGCCAGACAGCGCACATAAAGATTAAGTGTGGTCCTAGATAGAAACACGGTCCTGCAGGGGAAGCACCTCCCCCTTGGGCGGCCTCAGCACTGCTTGTGCCTGTTTCCCCACCCTCCAAATGCTGGTGGACCTGTCCATGATTCTTTTTTTTTTCTTAAGTTACCTTTATTGTTGAAAATATTACAGTTGTTCCCTTTTATGCTAATAATCTTAAGCTGGGGCTCAAGAAACCTCAGATGACCCCAGCTGGAGATAAATCTGGCTTATGTTCCAAGGACTGCCCCTTCAACAGAACATTCCTGATGGAAAAGTCCTCCATCTGAGCTGCCCAATATAGCAGCAGCCACAAATGCCTCTTGGGCACTTGAAATGTGGCTATGTGGAACAAAGAACTGAAATCTTTTGACTATTATTTAATTTTTAAGAATGGTTCCCATAGCGTTTCTCACTTCAGATTGCCCACAAGACACATGTTTACTATCTTGGTCCTAATGGCCTGAGGGAAGGCACTGTCATCTCTCTTGTTCACCTGTTCGGCCCAATGCTTAGAAAAGAACCTGGAGCATAAGTTCTTATTTTTTTTTATTTTTTGTTAATCCTCACCCGAGGATTTTTTAAAAAAGAAATTTAGCTCCTTTATTTTAAAACAATATATACTTTTATTGATTCGAGAGAGAGGAAGGGAGAGGAAAAGAGAGACAGAAACATCAACGATGAGAGACAATCACTGATCGGCTCCCTCCTGCATGCCCCACCCTGGGGATCAAGCCGAAACCTGGGCATATGCCGACCGGGAATCGAACTGGTGACTTCTTGGCTCCTGGGTCAACGCTCAACCTCTGAGCCACACCCCGATGGTCCGAGGATATTTTTTACATCGATTTTTTAGAGAGAGTGGAAGGGAGGTGAGGGGGAGATAGGGGAGAGAGAGAGAAGCACTGATGTGAGAGAGACACATCGATTGGTTTCCTCCTGCACGTGCGTGCTCCCGACGGGCTGGGGACTGAACCTGCAACCAAGGTGCGTACCTTTAACTGGGAATCGAACCCAAGACCCTTTGGTGCACAGGCCGAAGCTCTAACCACTGAATACACTGGCCAGGGCCATCATAGGTTCTGAATGGTTTGTTGAATGAATAGGCAAATTTCACGGACCAGTACACAATTCACCAACAGCTGTAGGCCAAAGCCATTAGTCACTGACCTGTTATCATCTTCTCCACAAGGGACTGAGCAACTTTTCCCACAAATACATAGTTTGTCAGTCCGTCCTGACTACTCAGCTCTGCCAGTATGTCCTGAAAGCAGCCAGGTTCATTCATCCACCAACAGGCATGGCCGTGCACCAGCACAACTTCACCGACACAAATCTGAACTCCAGACCGTTTACACTTCTCACAAAATAGTCTCTCCCCCAACCCCCCCAAGAATTAAAAAGCATGAGCGCCATTCTTAGATTCCTGGCCTTACCAGAACCGGCGGTGGGCAGGATTTGGCTGCGGACCCAGGTCTGAGACGCCCTTCTGAAGACGCGCCCCACTTTACAATGAGAAGACAGGGCTCCGAGAGAGTAAGGATCATGCCACAGTCTCTGCTCTAAATTCCACGGCTTCGCCCTGGCCGGTTTGGCTCAGTGGACAGAGCGTCGGCCTGCGGACTGAAGAGTCTTGGGTTCAATTCGGTCAAGGGCACATGCCCGGGTCGCTGGGTCCATCCCCAGCAGGGGGTGTGCAGGAGGCAGCCGATCGGTGGTTCTCTCTCATCATTGGTGTTTCTATCTCTCTTGCTCTCCCTTCCTCTCTGAAATCAGTAGAAATATCTATTTTAAAAAATAAAAATAAATTCCACGGTTTCAACGGACCTCTTACACCCACCCTCCCACCCCCCGCGCATCTCGTTGCTGGGGTGTTGGGGCGGCCGCTCCCCTGCCGGTCCTGGGCTCCCCCTACCTTCCGGGGCCAGGGCAGTGAAGACTGGGTCCTCGGCGGGCGCCCCCCGCACGTCCTCCAGGATCTGCTCCGTCGTGGGGGGCGCCGGGCGAGTGGGCAGCACTACGCGCTTCTTGGCCTTCGAGCCCATCCCTGCAGGCGAGAGAACGGAGCGTCACGAGGGCGTCCACCTCGGGCCTTTGCCTAGGCGGCTCCAACCTTCCGGCGAATACCAGCACACTCGTCAGGCCCCGCCCCTCCTGGATCGTCCCGCCCTTCAGTGTCTAGCTCCACCTCTGCCTCAGTTTCCCTGCTGAAACAGTACCTACCTCTCCACACCTGGGCACGCAACCGGACCTCAGAGCGGCTCAGAACAGATAGTTCTGCTTCCGGTCGGAATGTGGCCCCGCCCCCCAAGTCCTGAGGCGAACTTCCGGTCTCCTCCTCCTCCGCCGCCCCCCCCGCTCGTCATGAGGTCACGCCCCCTCTTAAAGAGGCCGCGCCCACGAGAGACCTGGTGTGATCGGAAAGGAGCTTTAACTGGACCAAAATCAGAGAACACGCGAGCTCTACCTCTCCGGACTGGAAACCCAAGGGGTGGGTGTGGGGTCCCGGCTTCTCTCCTTGCATAACAAAGCGTCCGAGGCCCAGTTTTCTGCTAAAGGGGGACACAACCTCCAACCCACGTGGCTGTCCTGGGAACAAAGTTCCTATCCACACAAGGAGGCCTTGTGCACAGAGGCCTTCAGTGAATGCTAGCTATGCCAGTTACTAGCGAGGTGGCCAAGGACGCAGGACATACGCCAGCAACTCTCGCCGGCTGGATCTGGGTCCAGATCTCCCCTCTGATCTCCTAAAACCCCCTCCTCATCCTGTGGGTGCTAGACTGGCTAGAATAGACAGGCTCAGAGCATAGGGCGATTTTTGTATTTTTTTTAAACAGCTTTATTGAATGTAAATTACATGCCATAAAGTCCACTTGTTTAAAGTATACAATTGTGTGGCTTGCGAGTAATCACCACAGTCTAATTCTAGAACATTTGCATCACCTCAAAACGAAGCCTATTAGCTGTCATTTCCCTCTACCCTTCTCTAATCCATTTCCTGCCTGTGTGGATTTGCCTGTTCTGGATATTTCACATAAATGGAATCACAGACTATGTGGCCTTGGCTGTCTGGCTTCTCTTACTGTTGAGCATCATGGTTCCCAAGTTCACCAATGCTGTAGTGAGTGCCTCTGCCTCACTCATTTTCAGGGTTGAGTAATATTCCAGGGTGTGAAGAGACCATGTGTTTATCTGCTCATCTGCTCATGGACACTTGGGTTGTTTCCATCGTTTGGCCGTTGTGAGCACGCTTACGCAGGTTTGTGTGTGGACTTCAGTTTTCCTGGCTATGCACCTGCAAGTGGAATTGCTGGTTCATTGGGTAACTGTGTTTAATGTCTGTGGAACTGCCCACAGCTGCCCCACGTTGGTGCATTTTGGGTGCTTACTGTGTGCCAGGCAGGAAAACTGCCTCTTGTGATCCTTGCATTTGGTGAGAGAGGTACTATTGGTGCTGTGGCACAGGTGAGGCTACAGAGGCTCTGAGAGAGAAGCCAGGTGCCCCTGGACACACAGACTAGCCCTGCCAGGGCTGGGCTTACCTTCAGCCCTAAATCGAGAGATAGGGACTGAGAGGGGTAAGACTGGGTGTGTGGGCACCTCTAGGACTGCAACTTGAGAGGATGAGGGAGGGAGATGAGGCTCTCTCAGACTCCCTTGCTCGCCACCCACTTCAGGTGGGCATATCTGGGCACCTACGTCTCCTCCTCCAGACAAATTTAGCTCAGGGGTCTACGACAGTGTCTGGTTCCAAGTGCTGAAGCATCAGCCTCTCAATGCCCAGCTGCAAAGCCCTCAACAGAGCCTTCTTCCCTTCAAGGCTTAAAGTTGGGCAACTGAGCCCAGAAGCAGAGCAAATTCCCAGGCTCCCAGTGCCACAAAAGGGGGTTGTTTCTGGGGCCAATGGGCTCCTACAACAGGCAAGACCTGCCCCTTGGAGCTTGAGTGAAGCCCCATAGTCAAGGGCATAGGCCCCCTCACTTACTCATGGAAGCGCCTCCCCACTCTGAAAATTGGGACAAATGTGTCCCCACCCTATTGGTGTGTGTGAGGATAGAGGAAGGGCATTTAATAGCTCACTCTGTACCCCTTTTCTCACCCCCACACTTCAAGATCCTCTTTCTGTTCCAGAGAGGTGGGAGACCCACTTTACAAATGGGGAAGTCGTGGCCATAGGGGGATGAGAGCAATGTACCTCCAGCCCATAATTCCCTCAGCTTCCCAAGGACCTTCGGGACATGAAGTGTAATCACTGGAAGCTCGTAGAGCCTCTTCTGCTAGTTGTGTCAACCAGATGGAAGGGGGAATGTGGCCTGGTTCCAAGAAGCGTGGCACTCAAAGGATGTGGGTATCACTAGAAACCCCCCACCCATTCCCACCCCCACAGCTGGGGTCTTTGGGCCCCAGAATGACCCTCTTTTCTTTGTGGTTGCTGGGTCCCTCAGGGGCTGATGGCCAGAGAAAATGATCTTCAAACAAGGCACAGGGGATACCCAACCATGGCTAGGGGTGGGGGGCCTGGCTATACCCCAAAGGATACCAGAAACTTGGCACCTACTATTAAGCCTTTATTATAAACTTTGAGGTCAGACATGGTCCCTGAGACTCTGGATAGTGTCACTGGATCTCCCTCCCACCCCCCCCAGATTCTGGGGCAGAGAAGGGATGTTGGTCACCATTGTGGCCTTGCCTCTGCCCCATCCCACCCCACCTTCATCTCAAACATACACACACACACACACACACACACACACACTGATCTGGAACAAGGGAGCAGGGCAGTAGTTCCCACCAGAGACCTAAGCCAAGATGGGACGTCTCCGGGGTCCAGCCAGCAGTTGATGATGGGAGTGGCTTCCAGCACTGGGTGGGGGGCTACACAGGGGAGCAGACTGCCCATAGAGAGGATGCTACAGAGGAGGGTGTCCCTAAAGGCCATGATCAGCCGGGCTGCGGCCTCTGTGGCCGTGGTGGGTTATTCCAGTGGGCTGGAGGTAGCCTTTGTGTGGGCCAGGCCCTAAGCAGGAGCCCCCAGAGTCATCCAGTATGTATGGTGGGCAGCAGGCGATGCAGTTGAGCAAGGTGCTGCCACAGCAGGTGTAGCAGAAGTGGCAGCTGAAGCACACATGCAGGGTGAGTATGACTATGACTGGGCACCCAGACCCAGCAGTCATTGCCTTCTGGGTGTAACTGAAGTACCGCGATGGGCAGTGGGAGAGGCAGAGGTGGCCCGGGATGTAGGCAGGATTGTGGCATTCTGCATGGGGCATATGGACATGGAGGTGAGGCTGAGGCGTACAGCCCTGGTCCACCTACCCTTCCTGGGCCGCACACGCACACTGCCAGCAGGGCCATGCCTCACTGGGCACTCACCCTGGCACAGCCCCTCTGTGTCCCGCTGCACACACGCGCTGCTGGTCACCTGGGGGCCTGAAGGCCGCACTGTCATATCCTCAGCTGTCCCATAGAGCAGCAGTGTGTAGCGGTACAGCATCCCTGGGCAGGGGTCATGGTGATAAGGGCACGGGGATAAGGGCAAGAAGCTATTGGTGGTCTAATCCCGCCATTTTGAACCCCACTCCCCAGTCATCCCCACCCGCCCTGAAGCTGCAGGCTCAGATGGTGCCCCAACCCCCAGCAGCCATTGTGGGATGATAACTGATTGCCTATTTCTACTATGCAAGACCACCGGGAGCCCCACTGCAGGGGAGTAATTCAGGCAGGCCTCAGAGTTCCAACCTGTGCCCGCCTCTCACCCGTGTTGAAATAGTAGCCCTTGTTCTCCAGGCCCAGGGTCCACAAGCCCTGCGGGTCCTCATCCCAGAAGTGTGTGGACATAAAGATCCAGTTGTTATAGCCTTGGCCGCTGACGTCGAAGGGTCTGGGACAGACAGGTGGGGGTGGGGTAAAAGGGTGGATGACTATAGTCATGAAGGGGCCACTGACCCACAGCACGTATCTGACTGCAATGCCACGCGCTGCCTACAGAAGTGGCCCTCACCCCTGCACAGGCCACGCCTGACTCCAAAGTGCACTTCCCCCTCCCTGTGTGGACCCAGAGGGCAGGTCCCCCGGCCCTGACCTGATGGCCACGAGTGTGGAGCGGGTGCCCATGGGGCTGGTGAGCGAGATCTCCAGGTCCCCCCGACGGCTGTAGGACAGTGACAGCTGCACCTGCACATGCTCCAGTGAGCGGATGTAGTTGGCACGGCCAGCACAGGCCGACACTCTCTTTCTCATGTGCATCAGCGCCAGGATGGGGCTATGGGTGGCACGGGGCATCAGGGCCCCTCCTGCTGGCCTGCTTGGGGGGGATGGGCGGCCAGCAGGCAGGGTCTGGGCTCGGATCATGGGGCCCACCTCCAGGATTTACTGAGGCCTCAGGGCCTGCCTCCCAAGTGTCTGGCTGGGGGTTAATGACAGGTGTGGGAGAGGGCTGGAGATGTGACAGGTGTTGGGGGAGGAACGGGGAGGTGGCAGGTAATACACAGTGGCTGGGACCAAGGAAAGCGCTCACGTGGGGTTGTGGAGGGCTCGAATGGCACATTTCTTCTGGGGCTTTGTGGGCAGCCACGTGCGAGCCAAGTCTACCAGCAGCCCAGCATCCAGCAACCCATAGCCATAGTGGTGGCTCACTGTGTGGAGGGGGGCCGTCACTCACTCTGTGGGCATGGTGTCCCCACCCCCACCAGGCCATGCAGTACCTTGACGTCCCACGCCATTGGTCCTCCAGTCCTCAGCCTGAAGATGTGCCTGCCTGGATGCGCGAACCACCAAGTGCTGCATGTCCCTCCATGTCAAGAATGGGCTGGGGGAGGTGAGGGAGTAAGCTGGGGCCAAAACTGGGGGGCCAGGGTGGTAGTAGGGTCCCCACTGTCACCTACTTGGCCTCCAGAGCCAGAGCGATTATGCCTGCAGCCAGTGGGGCAGAGGCCGAGGTGCCTGTATGCTTGTCGGTGCACTGGTGGTGCAGGTCCGTGGTGACCTGGGGGCAGAGAGGGGGACTCGGGGACCCGGTGCACATGAAAACCCAGCCCTTGCTCACATGGAACCAGGGACTCAAGGAGGCACTGCAGAGCATGCACCAGACAAGGGGCCCAGCACTGCCCGAGTCCACAGCCCAGAAGCACAGGTGCGTGAAGGGCAACAGCGGGATGGAGCACTGTAGGAGCCACCCCGAGAGGAAGGAAGATAGGGGACAGAGGGGACAGGAAAGAATATGGGGGATGGGAGGGAAGATGGGGACACTGGAGGGAAGGTTGGGGAAGAGGAGAGAAGGTGAGGGAATGGAGGGAAGGCAGGGATGGGGGTGGGGGAGCAGAGGGAAGTTGGGAGGATAGGAGGGAAGACCTGGGAACTGGAGGGAAGGTGGGGAGACAAGAGGGAAGGTGGGGGGGCCGGGCTGGGCCAGACAGAATGCGCATGGTGAAGGGGTCCACTCACAATCTGAGGGTCAGTGACAAGGCCACTGCTGTAGGTGGTGGTGAGAGTGGAGGCACAGGCTTCACTGTACCAAGGCACGTGACCCTGCTGGGTGGTGCTGCCCACAGAGAGAGTGTGGATGCTGTTGGTATAGCCATCACAGTTGCAGTTGTCGTAGTGCAGGCCACCATTGCCAGATGCCCAGATGAAGAGCGTGCCTAGCCCACCTCGGCCCTGCAGATGGGGACAGGACAGGGGATTGGGGGGTCAGCCTTTGCAGGCACAGGCCCTCCAAAACCCTAGATCCTGCTCACCTTGGTGACGCCACGCCTGAAAGCTTCTCGGGTGAGGATGCCTGGACCGTCCACCGTTCGGCCATCGTCCTCAGGGCCCCAGCTGGCACTGTAGATGTGGATGTGCTGCGGCTGCAGGCTCAGTGACTGGGCCTCAATGACATCAGTGATGGTGCCATCCAGCATGCGCACGCCTGCACAGGCAGCTGTCAGTCCTCTGCACACAGCCCTGCCAGCACCCTCTCCCATCCAGGCCAGCTCCACACCCTAGCCAGCCCCTCTCTCTGCTCCTGGGGAGTGGAGGCATCTGTGCAGGCTCAGCTCTCCACACCCTGAGTCTAAGCAGCAAAGGCGAGGGCACCAAGAAGTTTCCTCCCCTGGTTGACCTGCCAAATCTCCCTGGTGTTACCAGCCACCCTCTCCTTGGCGCATCAGAGTACCTCCAATTCGGGCGTTGTAGGCGACGCCTGTACCACAGAACCTGTTGTTAGCTATGGCTGCCACTTCCCCAGCACATCGGGTCCCATGCCTGATGTCAGGGCAGAGAGGAGTGCCTGTCATAGCTCACCTGGCCCTCACAGGGCACAAGGGCCACCCCCCAGACCCCGTAGCATACCAGGCTTACCGGTTCTCATCACTGGGAGTGTCTCGTGGTTGGGGGTCTGGGTCATAGTCGTTGAAGTCATAGCTGGCCAGGGGATCCTAAGGGTGAGGTGGGGACGTGAGGGGGTTGGAGCAGGCCATGGGACCGGGGAAGGAGGGGCAGCCCCTGCCCCAGTTCAACTCAGGCTCACATAGTTGGCCCAGAGGTCTGGGTGGTCCTTCTCAATGCCATCGTCCAGGACAGAGACCACGATGCCCTGGCCTGATAGCCCCTGGTTCCAGACTTGCAGGATGTTTAGATCCGGCTGCATCTTGTTGTTCTATGCCAGGTGGGAGCTAGAGTTAGTAGGGCTCTGGCCTGGCCTGGCCCGACCACCTGGCCCAGCCCGCTCACCATGTACCACTGCTTGGAGAACCAGGGGTCTGTGGGTGCCGCCACTAAGGAGCGCTTCACACGCCACTGCAGAGTCTGCTGCTCAAACCACTGCACCTGCGGGGACATGCAGCAAGGGAGAGGGCTGGGACCCAACAAGCCTAGCCTGCCCTCCTCCCAGCTATCCTGCACTTTATTATTTTTAAAATATATTTTTATTGATTTCAGAGAGGAAAGAAGAGGTAGAGAAAGATAGAAACATTAATGATGAGAGAGAATCATTGGTCAACCACCTCCTGCATGGACTCCCCACTAGGGACCGATGACCGGGAATTGAACTGTGACCTCCTGGTTCATAGGTTGATGCTCACCCCTAAGCCACACCAGCTGGGCTATCCTTCACTTTAGAGGGCCATGTTCCACAAACCAAGGCCTGCTCCTCTGAGCCCTTTCTGCCAACTCTTGGTCAAAGGGCCCAAGCCTGTGTCCAGGGTCTGAATAAGCCCCTTCCCAGGGTCCAACAAGGGCAACTGTCTGTGAGGCTGTTTGTCTGGGTTGTCTACTGCTTGCGGTGTGGGACGAGGCCTGGGACGCTGTGTTTTGTGGGGCTGCTCTTTTGGGTCCCCTCGTGCCTGGGGCTCTGCCCTCAGAGGGTGCCCAGACACTTGGAGCACCCATCCCCAGGGCCCACAGATAAGTGGTTATTAATCACAAGAATAGCAGGTGTCTAAAACCCTGAGGTGGCATGGAGTCCTAGGGCCCAACACTGCCCCTTCCCCCATCCCTGTTCTAGATCCCTCTGCCCAAGACCTGCTCATCTCCCCCCTGCAGTGGCCACTGCTCTATACCACTTCCTGGTCCTCTAGCTGACCCGTCCACTCTTCCATAACTCATTCTCAACACATAGCAGCCTTACTCTTTCTTGAAACCCTCCCAGGGCTTCCCACGACACACTCCAAGGCCCCCAAGGCCCTGCCTTTCTGGCCCTCACAAGCCTTCCTTTGCTGCTGTCACAGTGGCTGCCTCCCTCAGGGCCTTTGCACATGTTGTTCTGCTTGACTGGGATGCTCATGCTCAGATCTTTGCTCTTCTTCCTTCCTTGTTGATCTCCCCACCCCTTTCCCCCCAAAACCAACTCATGTCCCTCTCCTCCCATTTCAGCAATCAGGGCCCGCATCTCCTCATTTGCTCTGCTCCAGTCTTGGGAACCGTCCCATGCATCTGATCCATCGGCAAGCCCTGGCTTTTCTCTCGCAAACCACATCCCCAACTGGCCAGTTCTCTGTTGCCAATGCTCCAGGCAGGTTTTGAACAATTGGGCCTCTTGTGTCCCTATGGATCAGCCCCCCCAGCCCAGTTCACATCCCTTTGTGGCTCCCACGGGCTTGCCAGACTCAGCCTCAAATCCTCAGCTTGGCATCTAAGATCTTTTCCTCTCATCTCTCTGAGCATCTAGAATTGGGGTTCTGGTTCCAATTCAGCCAGTCTCATTGGGTGACTTCAGGCAGCATTCCTCCTTTTTGGAATTGCTTCTTTCATCACAAAATGAGCTAATTCCCCACCCTACATCCCATGAGCTAGAATGTTAACTGCCTCTCTTTACACCTGGGAATCTTAATCACTCAGGTCAAACTAAAGGAGGTAAGGGGCGTGGTTGATGAGAAATGTTGATAGTGTGCCAGGCCCTGGCATGTGCATCACGCACATACATGATCTGTTGTTCTCCACTGATCAACCCTATCTGGGTCCCCACTGTATAGACTGGAGGGCCAGGTGAAAACCAAGGCTCAGAGAGAGCAGGTGAGTTGCCGAAGATGGCAGCCATTCATAACAATCCCAAGAATAGCAGGAGGTGCCTAAGACCCTGAGGGGGCGGCCTCAAGGCCAGGCTCACCTTGGGGTCTTTCTTCAGACGCAGGCGGTGGCCCCAGTGTGGGGTCAGAGACTGCTGGACCACACCCCTGTGCCGCAGGTGGAAGTACTGTCCATCAGGGAAGATCTGGGAATGTGGGGGAGCGGCTGCATCGCTAGGACCCAGCTTCCCTGACGCCCTGCAGGATGCCCTAGTTTGCATCCTCCCCCAACCAGATGCCTGGTGTGAGCTTCATGTGCCCTCCGGGGGTGCTCGAATCTGAAGCAGGGGTTGGTTGGGAGTTCTTGGTATCTAGGGGACCCGAGAGGCACTTTCCCATCTGTCGGGGCCTAGTCCAGTCCCGCCCCCTCCAGTCCATCCGGGTCCCACCCACCAGCCCCAGGTTGACGAAACCGAATCTGCGTGCCAGGCGCTCGGCCTCCCGGTAACCCTCAGACACCCGCACGGCCCAGCTGCTGACATAGATGGGGGCCCGGGCCGAGACCAACCCCACAGACGCAGGGCAAACGAGGGCCAAGCCCAGGGGCAAGGCCAGGCGCAGCCAGAGAGCAGTCCGGGTGGGCCGCATGGCGGCGGGGGCGGGGGCGGGGCCGGGGCCTCCAAAAGCCCCTCCCCCTGGCCAAACCGCCGCGTTGGCCCAAGCGCCCGCCCCGCCCCCGGCACCATAGCAACCCTTGAAAGGCTTCAACTCCCAGGGGTCCTTGCGTCGTCTCTTTGGAGGCACGAAGTCCCGACAGAAATGGGAGGGTGGACATACGAAGACCCAAACCCTCTGGAACCCCAGTCTCTCTATTTGTACAGTGACCCAATTCTTCTGACCCAGAGGAGTTCACTATTTTTATGATTGACCCCGCCCTTTTATGTTGCCGCACCCCTTCCTCCACACCCCTCCCTAGAATTAGCCCCTCCTCTCTCGTCCAACCAGGATTGCTCTTTAGAGTGAGCTCCACGTCTCAATTTAGCTCCGCCCCATACCCGCCCTTCAGATTCCTTCCCTCAGCTTTATAATATGCCCCGCCCCTCCTCTGTTCTTGCTAATGAATCTCTTACCGTTTCTCCAATCAACTCTGGTCTTTCTCAGGCCCCTCCCACCAACTCTGTCTACCGCAGCACGCTTCTCTCCTCCCCCAGCTCTACACCACCGCTCAGCCAATAATCCGTGGCCAAGACCCCGCCCCTCCAATCGCTACGTCCCGCTCCCCCTCGACCAATCGGTGCCCTCGGCCTCTGCGCCCCGCCCCCTTCCTTCTTGTCGCGCCTGCGGCGGCCACCGCCCGCCAGAGGGCAATGAGGCGGGGGAGACGGGGCAGGCCCCACCTCCTTTGCCCGCCCTGCCCTCCCATTGGCCGGTGCGTCGGGCAGGGGGCGGGGACCAAACTGGAGGCAAAGACCAGCCCGGGAGTAGAGCGGTGCGACTCTCTTCTGAAGAAGGCGGCGCACGCCCGGCGGGACCGGTGCGCAGCGCCGAGATCGAGCTCTGGCTGTCAACCCGGGTCCCCCCGTAGCCATGGACGGCCTGCGCCAGCGCTTCGAGCGCTTTCTGGAACAGCGGAACTTGGCCACCGAGGCACTAAGGGTGCTCGAAGCCAAGACCGGTGTCGACAAGCGGTACTTGGCAGTAGGTGAGCCGTCCGAGAGCGCTCGGGGCTGTCGCCCCATTTCACCGACCTGCATACTAAGGCTCTGGGGCACCTGGGCTTTGGCCTGCCTCCATCCGGTCTGCCCCAGCTGCAGGGCTCGGGCCTTACGGAGGGGAGCGCCCACTGTCCAGTGGGGAGGCTGAGATCCTGGCTGGGAAGGGGTCCTGAGCTGAGGCCTCTGGTGAACCCGCAGCCCCTCCCGTGCCCTCGCCATTCTATCTTGGGCCAGGGCCACCCCTTTTCTGGGCCCCTGCAGCACCCCCACTCTGGTCCGCGTGTCTGGAGGCCGTCCTTTGCCCCCTCCCTTGGGGCTCTGGGTGCCGGCCAGGCCAAAGTCCGGTTCTTCCAGTTGCCCTGCAGGCCCCAGGGGTAGGAGAGGGGAGGAAGGGGCAGATAGGCACCAGTGCCCTGAATATCTCTTCACCTCCTTCCCAGATGACCCCCAGTCTGAAAGCAAGTGTAGAGATCTTGTTTTTACAGAGGGGAGACTCCCTGCCAAGAGGGAGGGTCATTCCCACCTACTCTCCAGTTGTTACCCCTCTTGAGGTGCCCTCTCCTCTCACCTGGCCTACTGTGCATGAATAGCTGACTTGGAGTTGGATTGTTTGACAGTTGTGGTGGGGTTGGAGAAAGATTGGATAGAAAACCAGGGAGAAGGGGCTCCAGCCATCCCTGACTGTAACTACCATTCTAGTCCTTCCACTGTCTTTCCTTCTCAATAACCTGGGGTGACCCCTGCCACTCTCAGAAACTGTCTAGTTAGTAAATAGTTAAATGTCTTCCTTCCCTCTTTTGCAGTGTTCAGGCGCACCCACTCTGCCACTTCTTCTAGGAAGACCCCCTGGAATGAATCACAAGGATGCTGGTGGGGGCGGGAGCATGTTCTGGGTACAGACAGTGCCAGGTGTTTTGAGCACTTTCTATGTGCAGATGCTGGGAGATCCCCACCAGTGGAGATCTCCACGCCTGGCAGCCAATGAGAGTCTGAAATTTGTCCCCCAGATTCCCAGTGCCCCACTATGTCTGCTTAGCCAGCGACCTGTGCATGGGAGCAAGCCTGGCTTTCCACATCTCAGTACCAGTGGTTGGGCAATTTAGGTCATAGAGAGCTGGGGAGGGGCCCGCTGGGAAGACGCCACTAGGGAGGCTGATAGTTACAGGAAACTAAGGCCCCAAAAGGCAAGGGCTATGTGGGAGGATGCCCCTGCCACCTGCCCTGTGTGGAGTATCCCCCCTGGGCCCCATCTGCTGTTGATCTCAGGCCATGCCCCCCCCCCAACCCATGTAGAAGATCATCCTCCTGTTGCTGAGGCTGCAGGAATCGGGATTGGGGGGAGGGTGCCCTGGAAGAGCCACTGCTCCCTGACTAGCGGTTTCTGAGGAAGAGGTGATGTTCCCCCACTCCCTTGCTCAAATGTGGGCTCCACATACCCTAGATGGCCAGATACCCTACCCCAGGTAGCAGGAGGGAGCCCAGAGGAGCCAGCTGGGGAGGACTTCCTCCACTTCTGACACGAGGCTCTGGGATAAAAACTAATGCAGGTGGAGGGGAGGGTATGGGTGACTCTGCCCTTTCGTCGAGAAGGTAGCCTCTGTGAAGGTCGTGGGAAGCTGTAAATACTCCTCGGTGACCCCTTTCCCTGACAGCTTTTATTTAGGTCTTGTCATTGTATGAGACAGGACAGAGAAGCACACAAGTAGCACTTAGATGTGATAGTTACAGTAATTGTTTTCAGAGTGGCTGATGCTCCTGGCTCCCCATATTCCCACACTGTTCTCCTCTGAGCCCCTTTGCTGGAAGTGTTTTTGTGACCAGAAGTCCCTCAGTATGGAAAGGAGGAGTTCCCTCTGCTGAGTGTATTTAGCTAATCCACAACAACCCTAGGAGGCAGGGTCACTGTAACCCCACTGACAGATGGTGAAACTGAGTCTTCAAGCAGAGAGAGACTTTCTCAACGTCACATGGTGAGTGAGTGGAAGAACAGGGCTCCCCAAGATCTGAGAGGCTCTTTGCTGCCTAAGACAAGGGGGTCTCAAATGGGGCCATACTGCCCCTGTTAGGACACTAGGCAGTGCCTGGGGACATCTGTGGTATCATGGCGGCGTGCTCCTGACTTTGAGTGGTTGGATCCAGCCCCCCAAAGAAGATGATCTGGCCCAGATGTCAGCCCAGACTAAGAAACCCCACACTAAGATGACATTTTGAAAAAATATTTTTATTGATTTTAAAGAGCAGGAGAGGGAGATATAGAATCATTGATCGGCTGCCTCCTACATGCCCCCCACCAGGGATCGAGCCTGCAACCCAGGCCTCCAACTGGTAACCTCTTGGTGCATGGGTCAATGCTCGACCACTGAGCCACACTGACCAGGCCTTAGATGAAATTTTAAATTGCCTCTGCCTTTGTCCACTCACCAGTAATCATGTCTTAATGATAGTATGGTCTCAGTTTTAGTTTTTTCTCCTATTACTTATATTCAAATGATGAGCTCATGTGCCCAACCCCTCTTATAGGGCCCAAGGTGAGGTGGTTATAATCGCGGATGATTCCTTATTCAGCAAATGTTTATTGGGCAGCTACTCTGTATCCACCAGGGCCGAGGACCCTGCCTGCCTTTGGGGAGCTCACAGCACAATGGGGGAGATGGATATATTAACTAATTACACAAGACTCAGTGTTCAAAGCCATGGTGGGGGTCGTCCAGGTGCTGTGTGGAGACTAGCACACCCTGAGGGGTCACTGAGGCTTGTGGGAGGAATGACAACTCTGTGGGGTGCATCCCCCAGCCCAAGAGGAGGCTGGGAGCCTGCGGGCTGGGCATGGAGTGAGCCAGACCCCCACCCATGCCCTCTTTTCTGCAGGAGCCACCACTCTGCTAAGCCTGTATCTTCTGTTCGGTTACGGGGCACCTCTACTTTGCAATCTCATCGGCTTTGTGTACCCCGCGTATGCTTCGTGAGTGCCCACGGGCTGTCCAGGTGGGGAGCACGAGGGGCTCCAGGCAGCCCCTGATCCTGTCACGCCTCCCCCCAGGATAAAAGCTATCGAGAGTCCAAGCAAGGAAGACGACACTGTGTGGCTCACCTACTGGGTGGTGTACAGCCTATTCGGTCTTGCCGAGTTCTTCAGCGATCTACTCCTGTCCTGGTTCCCTTTCTACTACGTGGGAAAGGTGCGCACCACTGCAACACACACAGGATGGGATCTCCTGGGAGCAGGCGGGCAACCAGAGACTGGGGGTTTGAGGGGGCCCATCCTGCTGCCTCCTCGGGTGTTGGGGGAGACTCAGCCCCTTCCCTATGGAAGCAGGCCCAGCCAGGGGAGTATCTGATGGGGGCAGCCCAAGCCCATCCAAAAGGGTGTCTGATGGGGGTGGCCAGAGGAATCCTAAGGGGTGTCTGTTGGCGGTGGCCTAGGTCCACATAGCCCAGTGTCTGATGGAAGAGGTCCAACCCCACCTCCCGGGGCACAGATCCAGGCCAAGTGTAACTGCCATCCATGCCCGCAGTGCGCCTTCCTGTTGTTCTGCATGATTCCCGGGCCATGGAATGGGGCTCTCATGCTGTACCGTCGAATCATACGCCCGCTGTTTCTAAAGCATCACGAGGCCGTGGACAACATCATGAGAGACCTCAGCGGGCGAGCCCTGGACGTGGCAGCAGGAATAACGCGGGACGGTGTGTGCTTGTAGGGCGTCGGCGAGTTAGTTTGTCCCAGTGTGGGTCTGTCTGTCTATCTCCCAGCCTATCCATCCCTGCTTACCTTCACTCCTACTTCCCCTCCTCCTGACTGACTGGTCTCCATCTGGCATCTTGGCCGTTGGCATCAGGCACTCTGGCTTCCCCTCTCACTGTCCGCCTTTCTCTCCTATGCTTTCGGAAACCAGTCCTTCAGACCCTGGCCCGAAGCCGGGCTCTCATCAGCCCAGCGGCTATGGTGGTGGGCCCCCCGCTGCTACTGGAGCCAACAATAGGTAACCCCCACCCCTAGGAAGTAAGTTTTATATGTGTATGCATGCATATGTGCATGTGTGAATGCATGCATGTGTGTGTGTATGACAGTGGGTTGGTTTGTGCATTGTGTGAGTCCATTTGTGTGTGTGATTATGTACATGTGTACCTACATATGTGTGAACATGTGCAGATGACTATCCTTGCCAAGGATGGCCATTGGCCCTACCCTGGTCCCTAGCAGCCTCCATCCCACTCTCTAGCAGCTGAGCACAGCCCCAGGACCTAAGAGCTCGGCCAGACCTGCCTTACCCCTGTGGCCCTCTCTCTGCAGCCAAAGTAAACGTGACTCAGCTCCAAAAGGACAAGTGAAGTCCCCAACCAGCCCCCGTGCAGATATGCTGGCCGGCCAGCTAAAAGACACCATGTCCTCTACGGATTCCTCAACTGATTCCTCAGAACAGACCCCCACTGTTGCCTCAGCCCCAACCAAGCCAGACCCTAGGAACACCTCACGTACCACCTTGGGCCCATCCCACTCTCAATCCTGGGCCACAGGCTCTACCAATGACTCCAAGCTGCCTGGCAAATCCCGGGGCCAGTCTTTCTCAAAAGCATCTAGGTCAAGAGGCAATTCTTCCAACCAACCCCAAGCCTCTGGTCAGCAGCACCCCCAGCCATCCACCACTTCCTTGGGCCCCTCCCAGCCAGCCCAGCAGTCCCCTGGCTCTGGTTCAGGCTTTGTGCATCATCCCAGCCCCTCCTCCAGCCAGGCCCCCACTACTGTACCATCCCCCAGTGGTGTCACCATCACCATGCAGCTCCCCAACGACCCCAATAGACCAGGGGGGTCAGCCCCCAAGGCCTCTAAGTCCAACAGACAGAAGAAGCCCTCAACCATGGCATCCCCCAGTGGTACCATCATGCTCGTGCAGCCCCACAACGACCCCAGTAGACCAAGTGAGCCAGCCCCCAAGGCCCCTAAGTCCAACAAACAGAAGTCCTCAACGCTCCCATCCCCCAGTGGTACCACCATCCCCATGCAGCCCTACAACGACCCCAGTAGACCAAGTGAGCCTAAGGCCCCTAAGTCCAACAAACAGAAGAAGTCCCCAACGCAGCTCCCAACCAGTACCTCAGTGCCCGAGCTGCAGCCCCCAACCAGTACCTCAGTGCCCGAGCTGTCTGTCTCCTACCTTTGTGAGTCCCCTCTGGAGTACAGCTCAGAGTCCACCACTGAAGTCACCTGCAGCTGGCCCCACCACCACTCCTGGCTCCAGTACCTACAGCACTGCTGGCGCCTAAAACACCTATCCTGCTAGCAGAAGGCTCAATAAAGTACATCTTGCAGAGCCTTCATTTGCCATCTGTCCTGGGTGTGTGTGTGGCGGGGGGGGGGGGGGGGGGGGACCAAGTGTTTTTTGCAGGGATCCTCCCATCCAATCAGGAGAGGTTGCTTTACAACCCCATTTTAGAGATAAGAAATTGAGGCCCAGAATTATGGTCTTGCCAAGTGGCTGAGATGAATCCGAGATGAGAATTTGAGTACAAGTCCTTTTTCTGGAAGGGGACCTCAGGAAGCTTCAGTAGGGAGTGGGTAGGGGAAGGAGCCCAAGAAGTGGGTGTGGCCAAGCCTGGAACCTGCGTCCAGTGCACACCTGAGACCCTCTCTGTTCAGGTGCTGAGGGATCCAGGGGCTATCCACTAGGGGAGCAGTGGCCATTCATTTCAGCCAGCATCCTTCTGCAGGCAGCAAAGACAGACTGGCATTCATGGAAATGGGGAGCGGGGAGTTGGGTGAACACTAACGGGGCCTCTTTCAACCTGCACTTGAGTTGCCTTTGTGAGGCCACCATGACCCTGCTCATGAAATCAGGAATGGGTACAGATGCAAAAGAGCCCAAAGAAAGAATAGCAAATCCACTCCAACAGTGTATAAAATATAGAACGCCCCCTGTAAAGGTACGGATCCCTGGAAGCTGGGGGCCGGGGTGGGAGTGGGAGTGGAGCTGGACGAGGAGGCGGTCTCCATGGAAGCAGGGGTGCCTGAAGCCTGAACTGCACCTGCAATGAGCTCCGTCTTGAGCCTGGGGCCAGGTTTTGTCCCCTGGGGAAGGGGCTGTAACACAAAGGCATCTGCTTTTATAGCTGGGGAGGACCTGGGCCCCACAGAATCCATCGGGCCACCCCTCTCACCACGCAGCTCCTGCCACCCAAGCTCTGCTCCCCTGTGACCCAGGGGGCCACAACTTCTGATGCAAATGCCAGGGAAGGTTTAGCAGGGTAAACCGCAAACCCTGACACTGCAGTGCTTCTGAAGCTGGAACTCAGTGGTTCTTAACTGGGGCAGTTTTTTCTCAAAGGTGCTGGGCAATGTCTGGAAACACCGTTTCTTTTCTTTTTTTGACACTTAGTCTCTTATTATTCTTTCAATTAAAAAAAATATGTGGCAGAGGAGGGCACCACGCTAAATGCTGGGTATTCACTAGTGAGTAAAAGAACATCTTTGCCATTTAAATTGAGGACAGGGAGACGGAAAATGGAAAGAGGGTACCCAAGAAATGTGGAGAGAAAAGGAAGCAGTGACAAAACAGGAGAGATGCCTGAGGTGGTGAGTGAGCTGACCCCTGAAAAATGAGGAAGGGCAGGACAGTCAGGCTGTGGGACCTGACCTTGGGGAAGCTGGCTCAGCTGAGGGCCTGAGGTCCTTCCAGAGCAGGGGCGCCCAGGGGTCTGCGCCTTCACACTCTCCCTCACTGCTTCCACATTTTGACTCAAATGCCTTCGCAGTGAGGCCTTCCCTGACCGCTCTGTATCAAATCTACATGACCCGCCAGGTCTCCATCTCAACATGACGTGTTTTACTTACTTCTCTTGCGTCTCGCCTGCCTCCCCGATTAGACCGTGAGCGCACAGCGCTGTTCCAAGCTGTGTTCCTCCTGGAACATAGCAGCAGGTCAACAAACATTGCTAAGCGAATTAATAGCACCAGGAAGGCTTAGCAGAAAAGGCAGCCTCGGTCGAGTTCCCCTCGGGCCCGCCACCCTCCGACCAGGGGTGAAAGCGACTCCCAGGCCTATGCTTGGCCGACTCTGCTCGACTTCAGTCCAGCCTTGCGCATGGCCTCAGGTCCTCATGATTCTCATGGCCCCTGGCCAGCTTTTTCCCACAGATCCCACCACCTCCTGCCCCACCCCGCCCCACCCCATCCCATCCCGCAGTGGCATCTGCTCTGCACGTGCTCCTTGGGGTGGGTGTGTGCGCCGTTGGAAGGCTAAGACCCTACTGTCCCCAACCCCAAGACCCTACTGTACCCAACCGAGACACTCAGTTTTGCCCAAACACATCAGCCAAGTCTTGCAATCCTTTGACATGCCATGCAGTTCCCAGCTGGCGGTGACTCTGTCTAAGACACTTTTCCCAAAAAAAGAGGCAGTCCTCCGCAGTCACCAACACCACTGCCCCGTCCTCATCCTTGAGAACTCTGACAAAGGAGGAGGAAGTGGCGGGAGTTACACGGATAGTGAGCGCTTGTTTCCCAACCCCTCCTCTAGGAGCAGGGTTACAGTATTGAGCCAGAGAATTAAAGATTTCCCTTTCCTGGGAGTTTAGGAAGGCAACAATTGGCATGATACATGTCAGAGGGAGTCCTGTGGCTAAGTTGAAGCGTCATTCTGTGCATCTAAGGTTGTGGGTTCGATTCCTGGATCAGGGCACATACCCAGATTTCGGATTCGATTCCCAGTCAGGGCGCATATGGGAGGCAACTGGTCCATGTTTCTCTCTCACAATGGATGATGTTTCTCACTCCCTTGCCCTTAAATAAAATCAATAAAATAAAAAAAAGATTAAAAAACAAAACAGGGGACCCTTTTCCCCCTCCCTCTTGGGGGTCCATTCTGTGGACTCTTCCTCCTCCCTACGTGGAAGTCTGTACTTGTTCGGCAATAAACCTCCATCTTTGCTATACAAAAAAAAAAAAAAAAAAAAAAAAAAAAAAAAAAAAAAAAAAAAAAAAAAAAAAAAAAAAAAAAAAGAAGAAGAAGAAGAAGAAGAAGAAGAAGAAGAAGAAGAAGAAAGAAAGAAAAGAAAAAGAAAGAAAAAGCAGAGCAGGGTGAATGACATGGGGAAAATGCAGCCAAAGTTGGGGAGCCAGGACTGCAATGTCAGGGTCAGAGAAAGGCCTGTCTTTGAAAATGACATCTGAGTAAAGGCATGAAGAAGGTGAGAGCATGAATCTGGTGAGAATTGGACAGGTGTGGTCCAGGCAGAGAGAAGAGCCTGTTCAAAGGCAGAGCCTGGCAGAGTGTCGCAAGAACAGGGAGACCTGTGTGGCTGGAGCTGAGTGAGTGAGGGGGAGAGAGGAGGTGAGCCGGAGGGTGGACCGTGCAGGTATCTGGAAGGCGTGGCAAGGACTTTGGCTTTTCCTTGGGGATGTGAGATTTGTCAAGAGGGAGGAAGGGACTGATCAAAGGTCTGCTAAGAGGCCTACGTGGGTGTTGGGGACAGGGGACAGGGATCTCAGAATCTGCGCATCGCTGGCCCAGCTGTTTGAAGAATGTGGTGTGGCTGTGGTCTGGGGGTGGGCTCACTCTGCACCTGGCATTCCCCCTACCCTGCTGTCCCCAGCGGGTGGTGAAACAGGTGCTCAGAGGCTGTCCCTGGACCCCCGCCCTGGTCAGGTCACTAGGGAGCACAGAGTACAGATAGGGAGGTTACACACCTGTCTCCCCAGGTGGAAACAGTGACTTAGCCCCTCAGACTTGTTTTATTTTATATTTTTTATTGTTTTTTTAAATATATTTTTATTGATTTCAGAGAAGGGAGAGGGAGATAGAACATGCATACGAGAGAACCATGGATCAGCTGCCTCCTGCTTGCCCCCCACTGGGGATCAAGCCTGTAATCCCGGCATGTGCCCTGACCGGGAATGGAACCTGTGACCTCCTGGTTCATAGGTAAATGTTCAACCACTCAGCCATGCCAGCCAGGTATATTGTTTATTTTACTCTTAAACCTACAGAAAAGTGTAACCAGTGACTCAGAGCTACTAAGGCAACAGGGCCAGCCTCTCCCAGTCATTCCCCAACCCAGTGATATCTCTGTCCTTTCCTATCTGACTCAGAGCTGTGTCTGTGAGACTCACCACTACTATGGGAATTATCAGTACTTTGCTCTTTTTCATTGGTGGATAGCATTTCATTCTGTGGGTAGGCCAGAATTTAGTTGCCCCATTCCACTGTCGATGGGCATTTGAGTAGTTTCCCATTTTGGGTTATTATGACTAAAGCTGCTAGGAACATTCTAGAACTGACCTTTGGTTAGTGCCGCTCTCCTTTCTCAGAGATTGGAGAGTATAGGGTGAGCCGGTGAGTCGTCTGGGGCAATCATAACAAATTACCACACACTGGGGGGGCTTGAAACAACAAAGATTTAGTCTCTCACATACGGAGGCCAGAAGTCAGTGTTACAGGGCCATGCTCCCTCCTGCGATTCCAGGTTCCAGAGAGAGTCCAGGCAGAGAGAAGAGCCTGTTCAAAGGCAGAGCCTGGCAGAGTGTTGCAAGAACAGGGAGACCTGTGTGGCTGGAGCTGAGTGAGGGGGAGAGAGGAGGTGAGCCGGAGGGTGGACCGTGAGATATCTGGAAGGCGTGGTAAGGACTTTGGCTTTTCCTTGGGGACATGAGATTTGTCAAGAGGGAGGAAGGGACTGATCACTTTGGTGAGTGCCTGTTCTAGCTTCTGGGGACTCTAACCTCCCTTGGCTTGTGGCCTCATCACCCCAGTCTCTGCCTCCATTGTCACATGGCCCTCTTCTCTGTCTCTCCTCTGCATGCCTCTTATGAGGATACTTGTCGTTGAATGTAGTGCCCACCCAGGTTATCCGGAATGACCTTATCTTGAAACCCTTGATTATATCTGCCAAGATCCCTTTTCCAAATAAAATCCCATTCACAGATTCTGGGGGTTGGGACTTGGACATGTCTAACTTGCTATTGTGATTTGTGTTCATCTATAGCAGACATGGCCAAACTGTTTTCTAAAGTGATTCTGCCAACCTCACCTATATGCCCACATGTAAGCCTGTGGGCTCTCAGACAATCCAGGGCTTTCTGCGGCTCTTTAAGTGGACATGTGTCCTCTCATGTGTCAGCCGTCTGGTACAGGGTCAGTGAGAGAAGGGCAGGTGACGGAGTGGTGCCCTCTGCAGAGAATTAGAAAGGGAAAAACATGACAGACCCCCAGAGCTGGGGTTCAGAAATATGGTTGAAAACAATCTTTTGTGGGGCCAACAAAATGATTACCATTACTGTCATTTTACTAATACAGTTGCAAGTTTCAAACGTGCCTGTTTTAATTCATCTTTTAATAAACGTCACCATCTGTGGGAAGTCAGTCTGGAGAATTCCCAGTTCTGGACAAGCAAGGATGCGCCACCTGTGCTTCCTTCAAGGAGGTTCTTGCCTATACCCACTTGCAGTCGCTCTGGGCAATGTGTGTGCCTCTAACCCATACGGGTATCCCTGCAGGGACACAGTCACTAATGCAAAAGGGCTGGGGACTGACTGTAAAGAGGGGGAAAACCAGAACACTTCACTCTGTTTCTGTCCTTGCAGGTAACCGCCTGGAGTGACTAGTGTTGCAATGTAAAACGGCAAAACAGCGTGACATGTCGCTTGGCAAGTACAAATGGCAGCTCCTTCTGGAACCACCGCACTGTTGAACTTGAGCATCTTTAGAGTTGCGATGATTTCTTCTCTCTTTAAATGGTTCCACTGCTTTAACATGAAAGAGCAGATCAACACAGTGGGATGTTTACTGGGAGAGTCACAAGACCGTCACAGGAGGAGCTGTGAAGGGGCCCACAGGCCACCCTGCCTGCCGGCGGAGACTGTGCGGGCCCTTCCTAGGAGCAAGCGCCTCTCGCCAGCCAGGCCGGATGACTGGGATTAGGAGCTCTGGGCTGAGAAGGCCTGAGACCCTCACTCCCAGACGTATTCCCCGTACTGCATGGAGGCAGAGGGGACAACCTTAGGCCAGTGGTGGGCAGGATGGAGCTGTCAGTGGGTGCTGGTGTAAGGCTGGTGGGCGGGGAAAGGCATTCCTGAGGAAGGCAAGTGCAGGTGAGCGAAGTGGGTGTCAGATGAGAGAAGTGGGTGTGGAGGAGGCGGCATAGGGCCCTTCAGGGCTGCAGGTAACCAGTCCCCTGACTACCTTTCCCCCATCTTGCCACCAGTAGGCGCCCAGGCCCCACACCTCCCTCCAGAACTGCATCCCTCTTTGCCCACGAAAGTTGGGGGCTCTGAGGTTTCTCCAGCTTCAGCGCTCACTGCAGATGACAGAGCCAGGCCTGGGATGGTCTAAGCACTGCTGGGCCCCTGGCATACAGTAGGCACTCAATAAATACCCACTGGAGGAATGCATGAGTGAACTGAGGAGCTAGGGAAGGAATCCAGAAGAGCGTGATTCCCATGATCAGAGGCAGGAAGGGCTGACAGGGCACTCACAGACAGGGAGAGGGTAGTGGTCTGGCCTCAGGTCATCTGCAAAGTCAGGGGCTGAGCCCATCCAGCTATGAGACCTGCGCGTTGCGTGCCCCTTGCCTACTGCCAGTATCCGTGCTAGCGGGGAAAACACAACCATGATGGTACAGAAGAGCAGAGTCTCAAAATGACAGTGTGGGCCTCCCCATCCGGAATGGGGAGGCAGAAGCAGAAGATGGCGCCCCCACCCAGAGTGGGGGAGGGTTTGCTGAGCCACCCCCTACACGCCTTCAGTTCTCACATGACTGATGTCTGCCCTCTTGCTCCAGAAGAATAAATGAAGAGAATCGATCTATGACAACACAAGATGAGGATCGCCTGAGGGGAGGGCTCTGACTGCTTCCTTTGCTGGGGAGGCCTGAGATGAATGTGTGGCCCCCAAGCAGGCATGGAGAAGAGGCTTGGGCCCTACAAAATCCATATTTACCCTGTACTCACCCATCCTCATATATTCCCTGTCCTCACCTCCCACAAGTGTCAGACATTCTGAGGGGAGGTGGGGAATGGACCAGGTAGAAGTGATGGGGTTTGTGAGGTCACATGTGTACATGCTGTGAAAGCACAGTTGTGAATCTGACTACCAGTGCATCCGAACATTTCTGTGGCCAAGTGTATCCTTGTTTTTAAAAAATTGCTTGTAAAAACTAAGTAGAAATATAAAAGGGTGAACAGCAGTGTGGACTGGAGGAAACCCTGCTAGAATTGCTGAGGCTGTCAAAATTATCTTTGAATAGTCATGGGGCTGCAAAGTAAGCCATAGGGAATAAAGTCAATAATATTATGATAACTATGTATGATGCTAATTGGGTACTGGAAATATCAAAGGGAGCACTATGTAAGTAGATGATTGTCTAACCTCTAAGCTGTACACCTGAAATCAATACAAAATTGAAAGAGAAAAGATGATCTCTGAGCCTCCTGTAGTCAGCACAAAAGGGGAAATGAGTATGTTACAGAGCCTAGTTAGGCATGTGTTCTAGTGGGTATGTCTGTTTGTGACAATGTCTCTGAATACATTATGGTGTATGGGTAAGTGGCAGCAAGAGAGAGCACAGAGTTTCAGGGAGTTAAACAGTGATGAGCTTCCTGGTAGCCAGGGCAAGAAGGGAAATTTGATATATTATAATGCCTCCTTAGGCATATCTTCCTACTGGCCTTGCTTGCTTGTGAGAGTGTCTCTAAGAAAGTATGAGGCAAGGGGAATAAAAGTAGACATAAAGCTTTTGAGTAAAAGAAAGCTATGAGTCTCCTGGCAGTCAGGGTGAGAGAAGAAATCGGAGTTAAAGAAGCAATTCAGTGTTTTCTCACCCGTGCCTGCCTACTGGGAGAGTGGATCTGACCGAATGTACGCAAAGGTGCATAAGTGTATATGAGGGACAGGTACATAGCTGTGGTGGGGGATAGTGCTAAGTTCCTTGGAAGCCAGGCAAGAGAGGAAACAGGTTGAGTTTGAGTCTGGTCAGGCACATCTTTCTTGCTGTGTGTGGCAGGGCCTTGTCCGGGGGGTCAGACAGGGCAGTGTCTGGCAGCCAGGCGTACTCGGCTGTCCTCGGCGGGGCTCCAGGGCCGGGCATAGCCAGCATGGGGCAGCAGCAGCCGGTCCTGAGTGCCATCGGGGTTGACAAGGCGCTGGGCAGCCAGCAGGTACTCTCGATGGAGGGCCATTGGAGGGCAGGGGCAGCGGCCAGGTGCCCACACATACTCGAGGGACTGCAGTGGTGAGCGGTTCTTGTAGACAAGCTGCACACGCACCTCATAGCGGGTTTCCTGGGCCTGGCGGAGGTGGCCCAGCACTCGAGCCCGGAACACTGTGGGCAGGGTGGTGCTGAGGCCAATTGGATGATCCAATCTGGACACCCATTCATGAACCCCGTTGCCATATGAGGAAACTTGGGGTCAGGTAGGACATGGGGGGCCCCCTAGGGACTATGGGGAGGGTACTGGGGTCAAGATCAGGTCAGGATCAATGAGGACTTAGAGGTCAAATTAGAGCAAAGGGCCAAATCAAGAAGTCAAATTAGGGCCAGAAGGGGTCAAGTTGGAGTCAGATCAAGACTCAAGAGTAAAGTCAAAACAGGGTCAGATGACAGCAGGAAAGTAGCCAAGTTTAGGACAATTAGGGGCCAGGTGGGGGTTGGGGAAAAGGGTCTCTCACCAAAGTCACTGCCGCAATAGTGGAGCAGCCGGTGGGCACGACCACGGGTGTCGGGACAGGGTGGGCAGGGATCTGTGAGATAGTGCAGTTAGGACACACGCCCCACCTCCCTGCTTGCCCCCACAGTGGCTATTCCTTGCTCACCTGGGGTGGGGTTTGGGGTCCGTGTGGGGAAAGCAGCCAGGGCTGCTTGGGGCTCAAGGGCCTGGGGCTCCACCTCCAGAGGCTGCGGCTGCCTCAGGGACCAGCCCAGGGCCTGGGCCTTCTCCTGGAAGGGGCCATAGCGCTCCCTAGGGAGCCAGAACTCGAACTCAATGCCGGGATTGGGCTCCTGCAGGAGGACCTAGGGAGAAGGGCACACACTAGGGAGCCGAAATCAGAACTGATGGCCCAGCCTCCACCCTCCGGCCTCCCTCCGCTGGCTCTCTACCTCACCCTGGCCCTTCCGACTCTCTCTAATCCAGTCTCACCCCCCTGACTCTGTTCCTAGCTTCCCCACTCTCACTCCTTAGGACTCCCCCCGCGTCCCCAGCCTCCCCTGGGTCCTTTAATCCCTACCACCACCACGTGCCCAGCCGCCCCCTGGAGGCCCGGCACGCACCTGCAGGAGCAGGTCTTGGGACGTGGGTCCGGCCGCGCGCAGCGTCTCCTCTGGCCCTGCGGCGCGGGTGTAGACCACGCGGGTGCCCGCCGCCTCGTACGTCCCGGACGGGCTGACCTCCCCGTTGCCGTTGAGCACGTAACGCCCGTCGCCCCCAATCAGCGCTGCAAGGGAAGGGTCAGCCCAGGCTCCCCGGAACCCGCCCCTCCACCTCCCGACCCTGCGTCCCCCTCCTCCGGCCTCAGTCTCCCGGCTTCCTCGAGGCGGCCTGGAGGGCGCCCCCCTCGGAATCTCTGGTACCCAGGTGGTTTCGGCTCCGATGGGCGGCGTAGATGTGTCTGGCGCCCTCGGGGATCAGAGTCACGTTCCAGTATCCTGCGAAGGCTCCTGGGCGGGAAGGAAGGAGGACGTTGCGGTGCCGGCGGCGGGTTTTTTTGAGGGATGCTTTGAGGATTAAATGAGATACTGAGGCTAAGGAGGTCAGCCTTGGTCCTGGTACCCCCCAAAACGGTCCGTAAACGTTCCGAGTTAAGATTATTATCGCTTAAAGGAGGCAGCGAAAGCGTTAGAACCACATTTGTTCTTGGGAAGGGCGGGACAATCTGGCAGTGACCAATCAGAATGACGAACGAGAGGGGGCTGCGCCGCAGGCTGCCCAATCAGCACGGGAATTCACTTCCGCGCCTGCGGCTTCTTAAAGGGTCGGCTCTGGGAGAGGAGAGGACGGGGCGAGAGGTCACCGGTGTCACGGAACACGCGCTGCACGAAGAGGCACGAGTCGTTGGTGCCGCCGCAGCGACCACAGTGGTCCTCGCGGGCGTCCGAGCCCATCAAACCGTCACAGCCGGCGCTCTGAGGGGACGGGAGGACACAAGTCACAGACAGCCCCCTGCCCCAGCCCGGGCCTTGGCCTGGGATGGGGGGGCGGGTTCTGAGGACTAGGAGGCGGGGCCTAGCGACGAGGGTGGGGCCTGAAATGAAAGCGATGGGACCGGGACCGAAAGGATGGGCCCCGAAGGAGGGGTCTGGGTGGGGCCTAAGGAGAGGCGGGGGGCTGTGGGAGAGGGAGGGGTCATGGAGCCAAAGGCCTGGGGGCCTGGCGGGACTTGAGAGCGAAAGGGCGGACTCTGGAGAGAAGCCCGGAGTGAAGGCTATGGAGGGGCGTGGCCCGCTGGGGGCGGGGCTAGGAGAGGGCGGGGCCTAAAACGACAGGAATTGGGTCTGGGCTGCGCTGGGCCGGGTGGGTCCCGGCCGTCCTTACAAGGCAGCGGCCAGCCACGCAGAGTCCCTGGCTACCCCAGCTGCAGGGAGTACCATCCAGGACGCGGCCAAAGCTGTGGTAGAAGGCATGTCCCACGGCCAGGCAGTTGAGGTCGCACTGGTTGGGCGCTGGGGGTGGAAGGACAGAGTGGACCAGGGGTCTTCTACCCCAGTTACAGCCCCCCTTCCCGCTAGCCTCCCAGAGAGAGCCATCCCCTTGGGCAGATGGAGGCCCAGAAACAGCCAAAACCGCACGTGGAGGTTGAAGCGGGGCCAGGACTGGGCTTGGGCATTTTGCCTCCAGCTTTCTGACTCTCCCAGGCAAATATCCTGGGCCTGCAAGCACGCATTCATTCATTCCACAGACACTCAAATAACCATTTCCAGACATGACTCCAGGCTCAGCGTCGAGCAGAGCCGCACCCAGCAGGTGCCCAATAAAAAGTGTTTGTCCAGTGCTGACTGGGTCCCACCCTCAGCCCCCAGGACACAGTTTCCTCCTCTGCTTGGCAGCGGGGCACAATGAGCAGTCCACTCACTCCAGCCCATAGCTCTGACTCCTGCTCCTCCCATCTCCCTCGGCTTGGCTGGCTGACCCAGCCTGGAACAGAGCCCCAGCTGGCCCTGGTGGGCTAACGCTTAGGGCAAAGGGAAAAAAACACGACGCGCTTTACGAAGTGGAACTTTCTTCATTCTACGCTTTTCTTACCTGTATCTGCCCTCTCCGTGACATCTGAAGCTGCCTGTCTCCCTTAAACCTGGAGGCATGCTGCTTCCGATACACAGTTATATAACTCACTATTTTCAGCTAAATACTGGCAACATTTCCTGCTGCCAAGATAAGTTTGAGAACTGTTCGCCTCTGGATTCAGCCCTGAGTAAATCCTCAGTCTGGTGTTCAGCCCTGTGCAGAACAGACCCAGCCTCCCCCTGCCTCTGCTTTACATCTCACACATTCTTTCCCCTCCTTCCCTTCACCAACTCCTACATCTCCTTCAAAGCCCAAGTGCTAATGACTACTTCTCCTTACAGCCCCCCAAGTCCCCCTTCCTTCTTAGCAGCCCCTTCTCCCTGCCACCTCTGAGTTTCCTCTGGACCAATAGGAGGGCAGGCTACTCACCACCATAGAAGGGCACCCATTGGTAAGTCTTCTGGGGGCCCAGGACAGGGTGGCCATTGTAGAGGGCACACTGGAGGTCTCGGAAGGGCATGGCTCCTGGGGGACAGGCCTGGGGACAGAGATGGGTGGGTCAGAGGCTGGGACAGACTCAGGAGAGTCCAGAAAGTCTGACAGGGTGGCAAACATATTTGGGGGCATGAGTGAGGAAGCAGCGGGGCTTCAGGGCAGACTCGAGGGTCTTGGAGGTGGACCGAACTTACTGGCAACTGGCAGAGGCGGTACTCATGGGTGTCCCCCCAGCACAGTTCTTCCCTGGGGAACCTATGAGGAGCAGGGTGGCGGGGTGTGATCAGGTTTCCCAGTAACCTCCTTCCCAGAGCCCGCCTGCTCACCCCTCACCCTCCCACACCAACCCTACCCACATTCCAGGTGCATTCACAGGATTAAAAGGCACAGCATGTGTGGGCAGGTCACGGGTGTGGTCAGGGGCTGGGCCCGGCTGGCAGGAGGGAAGGGTCGGGTCGGGAACCTCCTTGCATACACTCAGCCGAGCCCCAGCGTCATGCTCACTGCTCACCGGATACAGCGCCGAGTTCGCACAGAGAGCCCTTGCCCGCAGGAGCTGGAGCAGTGGCTCCAGGAACCCCATGGTGTCCACCCTCCTGGACCCTACTTGGAGAGAGAGAAGAATGGTCAGCATGGAGGGGAGCTTGGCAACCGCCACATGACTACGGGGTCTCCATGCCCAATGCCCCATGGGCTCCCGTCCCCCCTTACCTGAGCACTGCCTCCCAAACCACAGTTCAGGAGGGTCCATAGCAGGAGCAGGAGGTTCCAGAGGGAGTGGGGTCTGGGGAAGCAGAGGGAGTCTTGGCAGTGCAGATGTGAGCAGGCGAGGGGTCAACTCCAGCTCTGTCCTGACTATGTGATTTGGGGCAGTAACTTGACCTCTCTGAGCCTCCCCTTATTATATCTGAAAAATGTATTCATAATACAGCCCCCCTCACAGGAAAAATTTGAGGGATCCTTCAGATCAGGTAAGAAAAACGGGAGGCACAGAGTCTGGAATGTAGATGAAGAGTTCAAATTGTTCTTATTACTATTCGTTGTTTATTGTCTTATGATGCACACAGTAGGTGCTTAATCAGTGTCTAATGACAGAACAAATCATTCCAGGATAAGTGTACAAGTGTCTCCAGGGTCAGGCAGGGCTCCTCACTGTTCTCTCCACCATCATTGCTTCTACCTTCCTGTACAGCCAAGGGCCAGCCACTCCGTTTCCCCAGGTCTCAGTTTCCTCATTTATGCACTGAGGACCAGCTGGGGTCAGTTCAGGACTCTGAGACCTTGCAGAGGGAGCATCCCGTGGGGGCTGGGTCGGGGACCAGGTCCCTTCAGGACTCCATCCGATCCCAAACCCTTGGCAGCAGATATCCCCATACTGGGGAGGGGCAGAAAGGGGATAACCTGACCCTGGACCAGCCAGCACCTCATGGCCTTGTGAGCAGAGGGTGAGGGATGGAGTGCCAGGGTGGTCTGGAAAGGGGAAAGGGCCCCTGATGAGGATGATGCAGAGAATTGGGAGACAGCTGCGGTGGGGGGACTGGGCTGGTAACTTTGCCTACCCAGGCCTCAGTTTTCCCATCTGTCGGGAGAAATACAAAGCCACTTGCCATCCACACCCTCCGCGTGACCACGACATTGGCAGAGAAAGGAAGAGGGAAGTGGCCACCTGGTGAGTCCTTACTCGGAGTAGAGCCAGGGAGCAGTACCCAAAGAACACGCAGGACAAACTGGAATCCTCCAGCCCCAGGGAGCTCCTAGGCACTGGGTGGGGGAAGGCTGGGCCTCATCAGATCCATGGCCCCTCTTGAGCCTCAGTTTCCCTGTATCTCAGGCCCTCCTGGCTACCACATTTGGGGCACTTAAGGGTCAGGTGCTGAGTGGCTCCAGATGCCGGAAAGCCTGGGAGACCACCAAGTGGGCCCCCCTTCTCTGACCAGAGCTATGCCTGCCAGTTGCATCTCAGCCCCTTTCTGAACCCAGGGCCCTGGCTGCCCAGGAAGCAGGAAGTTGGGAGGGGAGAGCAAAGATGGGGGAGGAGGGCGATGGTCTTCTGAACCCCTTCCTGATTCAGCACTGAAGTGAGGATCTAAGCGATGGAAAATAAGGGGCTAAAAGGACCACCCTCCCACTACCCAGAGCCCTCCCCCCCCCCCCAAGAACAGGACACCTACACCCAGTTTGGGCTGAACTCCTGACTGAGGGTGTGATCTCAGGGCAAGCCACGCCTCTGGGCCTCAGTTTCCCCAGGAAGAAGTGGGGATAAGCTTTCTCTCACCCTGCGGATTGCTGCCTCACCGTCCCCCCTCCCCTCCACGAGACCCAGGAGGCACTGACCCGGATTGGGGGGGTGGAGAGGGGGAGGATAGGAAGAGGGACTTACCGGCGACGTAGGGCGCTGGCTGTGCGTCCCGGCTCTCCCGACCGCTCCAGGATGAGCGGAAGCGGCGGGGCCCTCGGAGGCGGGCAAGGGGACCCCAGGGCGGCCACTTCCACCCGGCCTCCCAGGGCGCGCCCAGCCCGGGGTCCAGAGGGGCGGCGGCCCCGTGCGCCCTCCCGAGGTCGTGGAGCGCTTCCGCGCGGATCTGCGGCGGAGCACTGCCCCGCGCGGGCCCGGGCACCCCAGAACTCTGGTCTGGCGTCTGAGAGTCCATGTCCCGGTGACCTTGTGAAGCCCAGGGCGGGAGAGCCGCGAGGATCCTGGCCGTCCTTACCCCAACCCCGGGACTGCTATTCCGGGCGCCGCGCTCAGGGCCGGGGAATGTGCGCCAACCGAGGGCGCCCTGCCCCGGTTCCGAGAGCCCGGCTCCCTGCCTCCTCTCCCCCGACGCGCAGATCGCGTCCCCGCGACGGTTCCCGACCCGGTTCTCTGGCCCCTCCCTCAAGGTCAGCCCACTCGGGAGTCCGCCCGCTGGAGTTGCGATCCCGGGGTTCCCGCTCCACGTCCCGCCACCCCAAGTGCAGGGCCCCCGGCGCGCGGAGAAGCTCAGCCCCAGGGGTTGGGCGTGAGGGGCGGAGAGCCCACTCCCGGCCGCGCATTTCCGGGCGCTGCTGTCACCACGGGACGAACCCCACCCCGCCTCCCGCCCTCCCTGCCAGGCCCCCGGACGGGGAGCGACGGCTTTGGAGCCAGATCAGCGTCCAGAGGTCCCAATTCTGCATGGCGTGCCCTCACCCTCTCCGACCTCAATTTCCCCATTCGGGCAAGGGGGGCACCGCGACCCTTTCAGCTAGACTTCAGCTCTTTGCGCGGACTGGCGAGATCAGGGTTATGCTGGGGCTCCCACCACCGCACCCTTTCCAGCGTGCCGCCTCCCCCCACACACACACACAGGCACGCAGCAAGCGTCCTCTGCTCGCCCCTCCCCCAGCTCCTCACTGTCACCCACGGGGCTCCTGGTAGGTAGGTTGAGGACATGGGGCATCAAGAGGGTCCTCTGCCCCTAGGCTCCGGCCAGACTCGCCTTGAGGGCCTCCTCCTCCTGGAAGCCGACCATGAGTCTCCCAGCCCTGACCACAGGGAGAGAGGGGTTGCGCGTCTACACTCCAGCCTGGAGCAGCTCAAAACAGAGCCACCCAATGCCATTTGTTTCTTCAACATTTATTGAGAACCTACTATGTGCCAACACACTGGTGAACCACCCAACCAGTCGGGCTATGAGGGAGGTAGCCCCTGGGTAGGTATCATCTTGCCTTGTGATCAGCTGCTCAGAGGAAACAGCCCAGGCCCACTGCAGATGTGGGGGACACCAGGAAGGCCCTCACTGAGGAGGTGATTGCCACAGGAGGTGGGGGGAAGGGCAGCCCAGGCGGAGGGCACATCAAGTGCAAAGGCCTCCAGCCTGGACTATGCGGTGGACTGGGTGGAGCAAGTGGCCTGAGTGGGGGAAGGGATGAGGTCAGAGGCAGGAAAGGAGCTTGGGGAGGTGGAAGAGTGTTCTGGCTTTGGAAAATCCACCCCTGGCTGCCATGGGGGAGCGAGGAGGGCCAGGAAAGTGGTGAGAGGCAGCAGTGGTCCTTCCGGGCAGGGCTGAGCCAGGGTGTGGTGGAGGAGAGGGCAGTGGGTGGCTCCCAGCTGTTTGGGAGTGGCGTCTGCAGGAGTGGCTGGTGGAGCCCATGGGGAAGTGTTGGGAAGGTTTGAGGCAGAAGCTTGGGGCTGGTGAAGGGAGGTGCCCATGTACTGAGGGGGGCAGGCTGAGGGGGTAGAGTGAGTCCAGTGGTCACTTCTGAATGGCTCCACAGTGAGCTGTCTGTGGGTCACCAAGAAGCTGGGAATCCAGGGCTCATGTCTGGGTGGAGGTGAACAAGTGGGTGTCCTCAGCACATGAGGATGTTTAGTGTCATGGATGAGGTCACAGGGACAGAAAGGGGCAGGGGGTGGAGAACAGGTGGGTGTGGGGTCCCAGAGGCCACACAGGGCTTCTGGGAGGAAAAAAAAAGACAGCCTGTGTGGCAAGGTGAAGATGTGGACCAGTGGACCAATGAGTTGGCATCGATGGGTGCAGTTGTGACCTTGATGAAATTGTGTGGTTGGACAAGGCTGAAGAGAGGATGGCGGGAGAGGGAAGGGACAGCAAAAGCAGGCACTCTCTTCTGAGCACTGATTATGTACTACACTATGGACTGGGGGCTGAGAGTCATCAGAAATAAATCAGGCCTGGCTCATGAGGCTCCGTGGTTGAGCATCAGCCTATGAACCAGGAGATAATGGTTCGATTCCTAATCAGAGCACATGCCTAGGTTTCAGGCTCCATCTTCAATGGGAGGCGTGCAGGAGGCAGCTGATTGCTGATTCTCTGTCATCATTGGTGTTTCTATGTCTTCCTCTCTGAAATCAAAGTATATTCAACAATAAAGATAAATTTAAAAAGAAAAGAAAGAGCCCTAGCTGGTCTGGCTCAGTGGATAGAGGGTCAGCCTGTGGGCTGAAGGGTCCCAGGTTCAATTCCAGTCAAAGGCACATGCCTGGGCTGTGGGCTTGATCCCCAGTAGGGGACGTGCACGAGGCGGCCAATCAATTTATTCTCTCTCATCGCTGATGTTTTTATCTCTCTTTCCCTCTCCGTTTCAGAAATCAATAAAGATACATAAAAAAGAAAGGGAGAGAGAGAGAGAGAGAGAGAGAGAGAGAGAGAGAGAGAGAGAATGAAGGAAGCTTCGTCCAGGGACTCCACAAAGTGACAATGCATTCCTCTCAGAGACGTCTCATTACCCAAGCCCCAGTCACGATGCTATGGCGCTACGCAGGGTGTATACAGAGGGCATTGCACCCTGCAAAAAGAGCATACAACAGGCACTATGTCCTGCATGGAACACGTCAGCAGGCATTATGCTCTATAAGGAATGTATGCAGCAAGTACCATATCATACAACAGATACACTTCGCTCTTCAGAGAGTGTATACAGTAGGCACTGCGCCTTGTAGGGAGTGCATTGAACCTTTCAAGGAGTGCCTACAAGAGTCACTGTATTCTGAAGAGAGTGCATGCAGAAATCACTGCACCATGCAAGGAGGGTTTACAAGAAGGTACTTTTTAAAAATATGTTTTTATTTATTTCAGAGAGTCAGGGAGAGAGAGATAGAAACAACAATG
>PVJC01003267.1:0-46474 GCA_004026665.1 Murina feae
CCCAGGCCCTTTGAGGGGCATCGGGGAGCGGGTAAGAGGTGGCGGGGGGTCAGCGGCCTGCTTGGTGGCTCCTCAGGCCCTTTGGGGGGCAGTGGGGAGCAGGAAAGCAAGCTCTTGGGGGCTGGGGGCCTGCTTGGCGGCTCCCCAGACCCCTTCTGGGGATCAGGGAGCAGGAAAAGGCTGGCCTGACCACAAGGCAGGGTTTTCTCTGCTTTCTGGTGGCTGGAGGAAGATAGGCAGTAGGCAAGCTTGGGAGGCAAGCAGCACCCAGCCCTGGCCACAGCTCAAAAAAGAGAACAACATGCAGGGGAGGGCAAGAGTCTGAGAGATCAACACAGAGGGGGTGCCTGCTCCAAGCCTTGACGGTGTGCCTGGGGGCAGGTCCCCAGCAGGTAGACACACACAGGAGGACTGCTCTGAGCCTCAGATGTGGCTGGAGGCAGGTCCCCAGTGGCGACACACACACACACACACACACACACAAAAGGTGCCTGGCAGACTAGGGCCATCATAGGACATCCACTGAGGGTTTCCAGACTGTGAGAGGGGGCAGGCTGGGCTGAGGGACCCCCACCCACCCCCTGTGCATGAATTTCGTGCACTGGGCCCCTAGTTTAGAATAAAATACTACATTTCTAGGAACATATAACCTTCCAAGTCTAAATCAGGAAGAAACAGCAAATCTGAACTTTACAATTATATGATTTATATGTATGTGCTGTAATAAAAAAAAAATTCCCAACTAGAAAAAGCTCAGGACCAGAGAGCTTCACAGGTGAATTCTACCAAACAGTTAAAGAAAATGTAGTATCTATCTTTCTCAAACTAATAAAAAAAAATCCAATGAAGAGGAAAGAAGGCTTTTAAACTCATTATATGAAACCAGCATTACCTTGATTACAAAATCAAACACACTACAAAAAAGAGAGAGAGAATTATAGGCCAATATCCTGATAAATATAGATGCCAAAATTTTCAACAAAATACTAGTAAACTAAACATTAAAAGGTTTATACTCAATGAACAAGTAGGATTTGTACCAAGGAGAAAAGGATAGTTTAACATTCACAAACAATTACTGTGATTTACTAAATCAACAAAACTCAGAATAAAATCATATCATTATCCCAATAGATGCAGAAAAAGCATTTGACAAAATTCAGCATCCATTTATAATAAAAACTCTCAACAAAATGTGTGTAGAAGAAAATTATCTCAAGTTGGTAATGGCTATAAAACACAAGCCTACAGTTAACACTTTTCAATGGAGAAAGTTAAAAGTCTTTCCTATAAGATAAGGAATAAAACAAGGATTCACACTCACCACTATTATTCAATAAAATATTGAAAGTTTTAGTCACAGCAATCAGACAAGAAAAAGATTTTTAAAAGCCATTCAAATTGGAAAGGAAAAACACCATATATAAAGATTATGTGATACTATATATAGAAAACACAAAAGAATCCATCCCAAAATTATTATATAATCTAACAAAAGAGTAATATGCAAATTGGTGTCACTCCATTACACCTAAGCCATGCCCAACAGCCAAGCCACACCCAACAGCCAATCAGAGTGGTTATATGCAAATAAACTCAGCCAAGATGGCAGCCAGCAGCCATGGAGCTAGAGCAAACAGGATGCCAGTGATGGAAGAAACTGCCTGCCTAGGCTGTGGCTTCTGCTCAAGGCAACAAAGTTTCATTTATAGAAGATAAATAAACCCCAGAAACCAGCTTCCAGCCAGCAGCCTCACTGGGACACTGGGTCAATGGGAGCTGTGGGCAGCCTGAAAATGGCCCTCAGCCCCACACCCAGGCTGGCCACACCCCCATGGGGTGAGGGTCCCCACTGGGGGTCGTGGTCAGCCTGCAAACAGCCATCAGCCCCTCACCCAGGCTGGCCAGGCATGTCAGCAGGTGGACATCCCCTGAGGGGTCCCAGACTGTGAGAGGGCACAGGCTGGACTGAGGGACCCCCCTGAGTGCACAAATTTTTGTGCACTGGGCTCCTAATAAATAATAAATGCATTCAGTAAAATAGCAGGATACAAAGTTAACATAAATAAATACATCGCATGTCTGTACACTAATAGTGAATAATCAGAAGGAGAAATTAAGACAATAATTCAAGGGGTAGGGTCATCTGTTGGGGACTAGCATTAGCTTTTCCAGCCTTGGTTCCACTCCTTGGGGTATGCTAGGCTCTGCCCTTCAGCACTTGGCTGGGCCTTTCAGGGCTAGGTTGGGATCTTCAGGACTAGGTTAGGCTCTTTGGAGCTAGAGTCAGGTTTTGGAGACTAGGCTGGGCTCTTTGAGGCTAGGGTCATCCCCCCAGCACCAGAAAAAAATGAAAGAAAATAATTTGATTTACAATTGTATTAAAAATAAAATATTTAGGAATAAATTATTCAAGTAGGTCAAAGACTGGACTCAGGAAAATCTAAGACAGTGAAGGAAAAAATTGAAGAGGGCATAAATAAATAGAAGGATTTATGGTGCTAATAGATTGGAACAATTAACATTTTTAAAATGACCATACTACCCAAAGAAATCTACAGATTCAATATAATCCCTATCAAATACCAAGGACATTCTTCTCCAATGTAGAACAAATGATCCTAAAATGTATCTATATGTATAAAAGCCTAAGCAACCCAATGACCAAACGATTGGTCGACCAGTCGCTGTGATGTGCACTGACCACCAGGGGGCAGATGCTCAATGCAAGAGTTTTCCCCTTGCCCTAGCCGGTTTGGCTCAGTGGACAGAGGGTCGGCCTGCAGACTGAAGGGTCCCAGGTTCAGTTCCGGTCAAGGGCATGTTTTGGGCACATCCCCGGTAGGGCTTGTGCAGGAGGTAGCTGATCGGTGTTTCTCTCTCATCGATGTTTCTAACTCTCTATCCCTCTCCCTTCCTCTCTGTAAAAAAAAAAATCAATAAAATACATTTTTTTAAAAAAGAGTTGTTCCCTGGTGGCCAGTGTATCCCCATAGTAGGAACACCGCTCAGCTGACCGACAGGAGCCAGATGCCAGGCTCATGGCTGGCAAGTGCAGCTGCAGCAGCTCAAGGCTCTCCCATCTCCAAGACAGCACTACTAAGCAGCAGGGGTGGTGGTAGCAGGTGCAGCCAGCGGGGGCCAGGATGTGCAGGAGCAGCATGGTGCCCCACCTTGTCTCAGATACCTCCCCCCAGGCGCCTGTTGCTTAGCACACTTCTACATCCCTCAGGGAATGTGGGACTGCCGGTTTTGGCTCAATCCCCACAGACCAGATTGAGCTGAAATTGGCAGTTTGGCATCCCCCAAGGGGTCCCAGGTTGAAAGAGGGCGTGGGCCAGGCTGAGGGACCCCACCAGTGCACAAATCTGTGCACCAGACTTCTAGTATGAAATACATAAGACCAAGACGAGTCAAAGCAATCTTGAGAAAAATAACAAAGCTGGAGGTATTGCCCTAAGGAGCAATATTTCAAACCATACTAAAATATCAATCTTCCAACTTTAATTGCCAAAGAATTTTGATAAAAATCCATTTTGACTGTTCATTCTTTTCAGTGATTCCTTCCCTTTTCACAAAAGAGACACTAGCTCAGCAAAGCTAATCTATGTAAGTCTACCCTGCCAACTAAGTAAAACAACAAAGATTTCAGATACAGATTTAAACTTGAGAGCATGGGGTGGGAGAAAACAGTGTTAGCAATGGTATTACCATTTGTAGAGATTTTTTAAATGTTAGAATAAATATCATTATAAATTGTATGACTTTACTCCACAGTTCTTTACTGATTGATAGTATACATTACCTTATTTAAAAGATAAAACCACATTAGTGAAATAAGGTTTGAAATTGTTTACATCACATTATTTCCTTAAATTCCTTTTTTATTATATTTCTTGGAAATAAAATCAGTTTAAAATTATGACTTTATTTCATGCTTTTAATGATCCAACAAATAAATGCACTTGCTTAACACTGCATCAATTTTTTATAGAATAATCACAATCTTATGCTATTAGTTCTGTATTTGGCAACTATGTGGGTGTAAAATGCTATGAAATCAGGCCTAGGAGCCTTGTTTGTGCCAGTCGCAGGAATCATTCAACATCAACACAGCTCATGTTTGATAGCCTTATGTTGCGGTTATAGGTGGAACTTGTCTTTTTATATACTAATTTGGCTTGTGTTTCAGGATGTAGTCAGAGATCCTCCTACTGGTAAGTAATAAACTACACATTGAACATTTTGTTTAGGAGTTTGGTTCTGAAGATGGTTTTGGTGTGTATCCCCAGACAAAGCATTTTACTCATTAGATCCATGACTAAGCTTTTGTTATTATAATGTATCAAGTCAATGATACAGAGATGTGATGTGCTATAGGGATACTGAAAAACTAAACATAGTGTTCATCAGAGTACAAACCAACAGTGGAAGGGAACCTTCGGATCAAGACAGAAAAAGGGTGGAAGAAAAATAAGGTGACGACCGCCAGCAGAACTATCATTGTGCCCTTCCCTGCCTTCAAACCCGAGGGAAAATCACATCACCTCTGCTGCTCCTGTAGTTTAAGGTTGTCTGGTATATTTTGCCAGAAGGTCACATGCTACTGCCTGGACATTGCTTTTTTTTTTTCTTTTTAAAATATTTTTATTGTTTTTGTTGTTTGTTTTATTTTAAAGAGAGAGGAATGGAGAGGGAAACAGAGAGAAACATTGATGTGAGAAACATAGATCTGCTACCTCCTGCAAACACACTACTGGGGATTGAGCCTGCAACCCAGGCATGTGCCCTGACTGGGAATGGAACCAGCCACCTGTTGGTGAACAGGACTCTCAACCAACTGAGCTACATTGGACATCGCCTTTGGTTGACAGGAGATGAAGGGATACCAAATCAAACACAATATTGTAAAAGAAATAGCACCAACGGCAAGGAAAAGTTGAAGTCTGACTGATGTGGAGCTGAAAGGAAATTCCAGGCTACTTTCTGAATGTATTCATACAGTGAACTTTCAGAAAATTCCTGGGGGCTGAATAGTGATGAAATTGAACCCAAAGTCCTGATATTTTTGTTTTTCCTCCTCCCAAGAAACTTTTGTATTTAAGGGTCATTTGAATAACTTTTCATACTAAGGGCATTCTGAAAATTTTAATGCCTATGTATAGCCTAAAGATTTAATGCCTAATATATATATATAGAGAGAATTATATATACATATAATTCTCTATTAGTTGAATGCATTTATAAAGATTTTTGACAGGTGCACCTATTTATATTTCAGACATTTTCAGGATTACTAGGAAAGGAGAATATATTTTACCCACAATTAAATTAATATAATTTCTGAAAGACCACATAGATTATCATACTACTAGAGGCTCGGTGCACAAAATTTGTGCACAGAGTGGGAGTCGGGGGTGTCCCTCAGCCCAACCTGTACCCTTTCCAATCTGGGACCCCTTGAGGGATGTCCGACTGCCTGTTTAGGCCCGATCCCACTGAGTGGTGAACCACTGGGATCGGGCCTAAATGGGCAGTCGGACATCCCTTTCACAATCCAGGACTGCTGGCTCCTGACCTCTTGCCTGCAGATTGCCCCTAACCACTCCCCTGCCAGCCTGATCAATGCCTAACTGCTCCTGTGCCAGCCTGATTGCCCCTAGCTGCTCTCCCCCTGCCAGGATGGTACCCTGCAACTGTCCTCCCCTACAAGCCTGGGTCCCCCACAACTGCCCTCCCCTGCAGACCTAGGTCCCTCCCAACTGCCCTCCCCTGCAGTCCTGGGTCTCCCCAACTCCCTTCCCTTAATGGCCATCTTGTGGCACCCATCTTTGACCACATGGGGGAAGCCATCTTGTGATGGTCAATTTGCATATTACTCTTTTATTAGATAGGATAGGTATCTCTGAAAAGACAAGATAGAAAATAAGATTAATATATATTCTTTGAAAAATCAATAGCTGAAACCTGTTGTTTCTTTCACTCTCTTTGACTCCTGTTTCTTAAGACTTTCTCTCTTACATACCTTGTTTTGGATATATTGTGATTTTAAGGGGGAGTCAGGGAGTGATTAATTAAGAAGGATGTATGACCAGACATTTATTGAAACCCTAAAGCATGGTTTACTGACATCAGTTCTGTGGGCAGACATCCTTTGTTGTAGAATTTGTAGGATAATTAGCACCAACCCTGTCTGTTATTCACTGGGTAATACTAGTCTCCTTCCCAGGCCCAGCTAATTTTGAAAACTAAATTTTCCTAACCAAATTTATCAAATGTACTTTTGGAGACAAAACTGCATCTTGGTGAAACCGCTGGTATAAGATGATTATAGCAATTACATTCTAGTCCCAAGTGATTGATTTAGGCAAAATAAACAACATCTAAGTCACAATCAGGTTGCTGCAAGACACAGAATCAAGGAGGCAAAGAAGGAAGTAGTTCTGAGTTAAACATAATCAGATTCAAGTTATGATTCTGTAAATTTCATTGTGTTGCTTAATTTCACAGAACCTCACATCTTTCAGCTGTAAGTGGAAACAATAGCATTTATGTCAGAGCATTGCTGTGGAATGGAAAATTAGCCAGGGAACATACCCACAGAGAAATAAATTAACACTTGATACTCTAAATATTTGGCAAATTCAGTCCATTAGCTCCTCATAAGTGTAAGTAAAGAGAAACTTGAGTATTATGGAATATCTTCTAGATTTTTTTAAATCTTCTATTTTTCAAGTTAATAAAATAAAACAATTCACTTTGTTAATATGTCATTCTTTCAACTTTAAAAGTAAGAGTTTTAAAGAAAGGAAAGAGGGTTGAAGGGATAAAGAATTGGAGCAACAACAAAAAAAATAAGAGATGAAACCGACAGAAAGGAAAGACAAGCAGAGCAACAAAAAGAAAAAAAGCAGACATATAGGAAAGGTGATTAGTAAAATGTTCTTCAAATGATCCACACTGTCATTTCTAGCCATATATAGACATTGCTACTTGTGATTCAGAAGATTATGTTGTGTTTTCATACCTATATTTACAGTTGGAATATCTATGTCTCATCACTGTCTAAGCTCTAGATGGAGTTAAGTAGCAATTTATTCTGGCATAAGTGGTGACTAAAGCTATGTCTGGAATTCCGAAGTAGGTCTTTCTTTCCTCTTTGGGACTTAGATAAACTAGATAAACTGTCATCCCAGCAACCCCTCATGCCAGATAAAGTGTTGTGTACAGAGTAGTAGTTAGAAGCTGTTTGCCTACAAATCCTTCTTTTATTTCTTTGTACTTTTCTTGTTACATTTTTATAAATGTGAATGTTTAATATAATAAAAATGAAAAGGCCTAGAAGCTTCACATAAAAAGTGAAGATTGTTGGGTTCTGGTGGAAATTAGGCTATTATTAGCTGTATAGGGAATGGTTACTAGGTAATGTGGTGCTTAACCTACAGTTACCTGAGCCATTCACATGGTAAATTTGAGTTACTGAAAGTATTATAATTTTTTTAGCTTTATTTTACAATGTTTACAAAAGTAAGAAATACACATTTAGCTAGATTTGGAGGAAACAGTTTCATCAGTGGACTCTACTGCTAAACAAATAATATGAACTTATATTCATAACTGGCAGTACTTAAACTGATTCTGGTTTATTATTAGACTACAGGCCCAGTGCACAAAATTTGTGCATAGGTGCAGTCCCTAGGCCTGCCTGTGATCAAAGTGTGAGCATCTGGCATGGAAGGGCAGGTCCCAGTGGACCTCTGAGCCCTGGGCAGCAATTGGGTCTCTGTGCAACCCCCTCTGCCTCAGTCATCGGGCCACCACTCAGCTACCTCAGTGTCTGGGAGCTGGGCGGTGACCCCACCCCCTGCTGCTGCCACTGGTCGCCATCTGCACCATCTGCAAGGTGATCAGCAGGGTGATCAGGCCCCCTGCTCATACCCGCCTTGGCCTGGCACTGCCCGCTCACCTGCTCCACCATCCCACCACGGTCCCACTCTTGTCAGGGCCCATCAGGCCTGGCAATGCCACCACTGCTGCCTGTTGCCAGTGCCACATCAATCTGATCAAACTCCAGACTGAACTCCCAGTCTAGGGGATAATTTGCATATTAGACTTTTATTATATGGGTTGGAAAAAAATTTTAAAGTTTGAGTTCTTTGGTCCACATAGCATCACATTATTGATTCTTGGTAACTTGTTTTTCTGAAAATTTTTATTCTTCTTTAAAGATGTACATAGGCTGGGATCTTGGGAAAATTATCTCAATATTTTACTTTGAAATATTGTTTTAAAAGGAAAGATTAATAAAATTAACCAGTTAACTTTGTTAGGTCAATTAACTTTGTTAGGATTATTATTATTTTTAAAAAGAAGAGATTTTTCAGTGACTATATTTTATAGTTGAACAAGATCCATTAATAGAGATTTATAGAAAAAGAATCTATAGTGAGTTTTGCCATTATTCTATATGCATAATTTTATCAGCTACAAGTGAAATTCTTATTCATCCACTTTATTAAACTGGCAGGAGTTACTAAAGATGTTTCATTTCTAACAGATGCTAGAAAACTGTTCATATGACAACATAATACATCACCTGTTAAAATCACTTGCTTCAGAACTGAAACCAGGCAATTCCACTGATTGAAACTAGTGGAGGATATTATATGATTTATATGTATGTGTTGATTCCTTTTTTGAAAGATAGATGTCCCCATTCTTTTTAGACAGGACTAAAATGTTAGATCAGCAAGAGCAAAGTGAGGAAATTTTCTAGAGAATTGGAGAGAGAAGGGAAAGGAGAAAAAAGAAAAGAAAAGGAAAGAAAGAGGTGAAGAGAGGAGGAAGTCAGTGGAGGAAAGTAGAGAGGATTTAAATAGGTGGAGAAGAAGGAGGGAGGGAGGGAGGGAGGGGAGGGAGGAAATGAAGAAGAATTTAGGAAGGGGAAAGAGAGAGGAGGGAGAGGAAGGAAGCAGAAGGAGAAGATGAAGAGAGCATACACCTTAAAAGGAAAAGAGAAACTAATAAAGAAGGAAGAGGGAAAAGAAGGGAAGGTCAGTGAAGCAGATAGAGTTGGGTTGGTTGAGGATTCTGAGATGAAGAATTATACTTTACACTGCCCTGAATTGTCACTCTGAAATCTTAATTAAATGCCTTTTTTCTTTAACTAGTAAATGAATAGGTTTGTTTTGTTCAGTAGATTCCACATATGAGTGAAATCATGACAAACAAGATAGATACAGAATCATAGATAACAGACTGATAGCTGTCAGGGGGAGGGGCATTGCAAGCCAGGATGAAAAAGATGAAGGGGTTAAGCAAGCAAGACAAAAAACAAAAACCTCATAGACACAAATAACAGTACGGTGATTACCAGAGAGAAAGAAGAGGGAAGGTATAGGGGGATAAATGCTGATGGAAGGAGGCTTGACTAAGGTTGAACACACAATACCGTATACATATTATAGAGTTGTATAATTTCCTTAACCAAAGTCACCCCAACAAATTCAATAAAACGGGGGGGGGGGCGGGGAAGTAGATGAATATGAAGAAAACCAAGGAACATGTGTTCAAGGCAACAATAAAAAAAAATGCCAGTCAGTTCTTTTGTATTTTTGAGTTACCTCAATATTCAATTAAATGTATGTAGTACTTGTATTACTGGTGAATATGCATTCATTTCTCCTTGCTCTCTCTTACTTTGCTAAATTTTTTAACTATTTTGGCTAGAAGTAGAATTTTTACCTTCCCAGATTTCAATTTCATACACAATAGACTATTGGTGAGGTGTGGCAGATTCAGTCCAGACATTGGGAATTGAGTCCCCCAGTAAACAGAACCATGGAGGGCTAGAGAAAGCTTTACTATAAACATGAGCTGTTTCTGCATGGTCTGCCTGGGTAGTCAAATACCAAGTCATCCCCTGCCTCCTTTCTTTATTCAGCTCATTGAGGTTTTCATTGCATTTAATGATATTACAGCTATAGATATGAGGGTGTACAAAATGTAATTTGCTATCTGTCCCCACCACCAATTAGCCCATATTAAGTATACTATACATGAAACAACAAAATGTAGATGAATTCAGTAGTCTTCAATGAATATCTGAATCAGTATTATGTTGTAAAGCAGGTGGAATTGAACCACACAGATAAAACTGGAATCCTTAATGAAATCTGCTATTTTCTCTTGCATTTTAATCTTGAAATTTATACATTTTCTGGCCAATTATGAGGAAGAAGGTTAAGTAGGAGGTGGGTCATGGTGGAGGGGTTGGTTAAGCAAACCCTATAAAATTTCATACACCCGGGCATGAGGGACCAGAGAGAGATGAAAGGCTTTCAGATTCTAAAAGAGGACACAGACCCAATGTACTTATTTAGATGCATAAAGTAGGATAAGATGGACATTAATAAGAACATAAAATGAGTTTCTGCTTCTAAGACATAAGAATTTCATCCGCTTAGAATGACGGCCTAGTGAATGTCTGGAACATTAATAAGACAGCTAGATCCCCTAGAAATGAGGAAGCCAGAAACTAATTTAGAAGGGAAATAGTTCCATGTTGTTACATTCCAGTGAAGGTGGGCCTTATGAGTTGTTGTTTGTTTTTTTCTTGTATAACTTATGTTTAGAGTTGGACTCCCCAATTAATATGGAGCTGGGCTGGATCTGGGGAGAAAACTAAAAATGGCTTTGCCCCTGACTTTTGGTTATTGTGGCCCAGAGACATCAGATTGAACTGATGGCTAGTCGAAATTTACTAGTTTATTGGGAGCAAAATTGGAATTTAATCACAGAGTGATAGGGAATGGTTTTGAATTATTATAACTAATTGCTCCTTTAAATAATTATGTGACTTAGAATAACAGGAAGCACTTATATATTATCACCTATGTAATAAAAGAGTAATATGCAAATTACTCCATGACAAAGATGGCCTCCCCCATAGCCACAAGATGGCAGCACTCAGTCCGGCTCAGTCCCGCCCAGTCTGGCTCAGCCCCACCACTGAAGTAGTCAGGCCTGTTAGGCAGGCAGGTGGCGGGGGAGGCAGGGGGCCCGAGGGACAGAACAAGCGATCAGAGGGGGCTGAGGGTCACCTTCCCAGGCTAGAGGCCTTCACCAGGGGCTTCAGGCTTGGGCAGGGGCAAGGCTGGAGATCACAGGGGCCTGGGCACCAGTGGAACAGGCAAAGCAGGGATCTGGGGTTCCCTTGCCCAGGCCTGCAGCCTTGGCCAGAGGCTGCCAGTGGGGCAAGGGCAGAGCCAGCAATGGCAGGGGGCAGGATCAGAGCCGGTGAACACAGAGGCCTGGGCTCTGTGAAGCCAGTGATTGGAGGGGCTTGGGGGTCCCCTGTCCAGGCCTGCATCCTGGGCCAGAGGTTACAGGCCTGGGCAGGAGTGGAGCTGGGATTGGAGGGGCAGGGGTGGAGCCGGTGATCAAAGTGAACCACAGAGGAAACACTTTTGCTTACTGCTCATTGGCTAAGCTCCCTGTATACTACTGGTAATATTCTTAGTAACTTGGGTAATAAGAATCCCTAAAGGCAATCTAGGGTTTTTCCACCACACTCCTGGAGAAAAAAAAAATGAAGGTCCACTGATGGAGGGCTAAGAAATGTCATATCCTGCCCTAGCCGGTTTGGTTCAGTGCATAATGCCTCAGCCTGCTCAGTGTAGGATCTCGGTTCAATTCTGACCAAGGGCATGTACCTAGGTTGCAGGCTCCTCCCTGGCCAGGGCCAAGGTCAGGGCATATGCAGGAGGCAACCAATCAAAGTTACCTCTCACTTTGATGTTTTTCTCTGTTTTTCCCTTCTCTTCCACATTCTCTAAAAATCAATGGAAACATATCTTCAGGTGAGGATAAAAAAGAAACAAAGAAAGAAATGTCATATCCTATGAAAGACACATCTTGAAAATGCCTAAAGAAAGTTGTCATTTTTACATAGTGAAGGGACTGGAGTCCGTGTTGATGAAAACACCTTGGTGGCTGCGGTGACTGGCAGTGGCTGTAGCAGTGGGGTGATGGGGCTGGTGGCTTCCCCTGATTAGCCTGGTCGCCTCCCACAAAGGAGGCCAGACAGTGGCTTAGGCCCATTCCCCAAAGGGATCAGGGAGCGGGCCTAAGCCATCAGTAGGACACCCCCTGAGGGCTCCCAATATGTGAGAGGGGGCAGGCTGGACTAAGGAATCTTCCCCAGTGCATGAATTTCGTGCAGCAGGCCCCTCGTCTAATATAATCTTCATAAGCAATGAGGAAAATGTGAGAAATGTAAAATACTTAGAGACTAGTTTCCTTATTACTCAGCACAGAATTAATATTTAAATACTAGAGGCCTGGGGCATGAAAATTCGTGCATGTGGGGTTGGGGGAGGAGATACCTCAGCCTGGCCTGCACCCTCTCACAGTCCAGGAGCCCTCAGGGGATGTTTTATGGATGGCTTAGGCCTAAGCCACAGGTCTAGCCTCCCTCTGCAGGAGGCAACCAGGCAGCCGACCACCAGACAGTGCTGGCTGGTGAAGCCCCGCCCCGTCCCCATCTCCCCTCCACCAGCGCTGGCTGCCACCTCTCTCTCCTTCCCCATTGTCGCCCCTCCCTCTGCCTGCTGTCATGTACCTAGGCTGGCCTGGTGCTACCTGTTCGCCAGCCCGCCCCCCTCCCCCCGCCCTAACTGGTCATTCAACCGTTTGATCGATTTGCATATTATGCTTTTATTATATAGGATTGTATACAGGATAACAGCACTGTTCTTCAGCCTTTTGCTTTTGGGATTTATTTTTTATGCATCCAAGCAGATATGGGTCACCTCAGGATTTTCAGATGCTCAGGGGGGTTTAATCACATGTGGGAAGCTGCTTCAAAGGGTGGAGGAGTTCTGACCCATTTCCTCATCTCTCCAAGGGCAGCCACTACTGCAATTAGGATCTCCAAAGAGATTCCATTACCTCACTTAGGGAGTGAAATAGGCCAGTTCCTCTCTGTTCCTTAGTAGCAGCAATTAGTGTCAAGTGTTCAGCGATTTTTTAATGAGGATTTAAAAATTATTTTCCTAGTTGTACAGGTTACATTTGCTAAAGGAACAACGATTTTGTTTTTCTGAGAAAGATCACCCTGCAGATCTTTGGGAAACTTACTAGAGAGTAACACAGAGTCACTATTTCCACAAGAGGGAGGGAAGTAAGCACACGTGTACATTCAGGAGGGTTCAGGCTCATGAAGGCAACTTCTGCCAAGACGTTGAACGTGAGGTAAAATAATTTAGTGAACACAAAATAACATTTTCTTTTATATCCAGGACTCTCTGTAACTAAATCCCCTGCAAATGTTACTGTATTGTCACATATGAATTTTCATTAATGACATTTGGGTAGAATCTATGCATAGTTTGTCAACATAAACTATTTATATTATAGAGAGGTTTCATTTGCAGTCAAACCAAATTCTGGAGCTGTTGACACTAAAATGCTACCTACGCACTATCTGGGGGTTCTTTGGAAAATATATTTATCCTATAAAGGCAACATCAGGGTCAGACTCTTTATCCTCTTCTATACCCCCAACTAAATCAACACAGATGATCACTTTAGAGTTTAGGAAAATATATTTCAGAAACTATATTTTGAATCTACTATTTTTTTCCTTGCTTTTTACAGCATTTCATTTGTAGTTATATAGCACTCCAAATCCCATTTACCCTGTGGGGTTTTGTTTTTTTTTTAATTACTTGTGTTTGTATTTTGATCAGAAATGGAAAATACTACATGGGAGACTTTAAATATCTGCCAAATAAGAGAACATTCTGCCTTCACCTCAAACCCAAATTTTCCATTAGAAAGGGAAAGTGCCAGAAAGCAAAGGGAAGCCTGATGCCAAGGTCAGCAAAATCAAAAGACAAAGAATTGTGGGTTACTTCAGAGAAACGTCAGAAAAACCTCAAAGGCAAAGAATAGGTATTTGATCAAAGAGGAAATAGCAATAAAAATCAATACGCAAAATACATATGCTTCCCTGCGTATAAAGGATAGAATATACATATTAAAGTACATATGCATCACTGCATATAAAGAAGCATAAAATGTCTATATTGTGTTTGCATTTGGCTGCTCTGGACAGACTTGCAGAGGTTACATCTGTTTTCCGAGACCACTCTTTTCCGTTGACACTGGTGTACAAGCATCAAAAATGCTGAGCTCTCTAATATGGTATTTTAAGATTTTATTTATTTTTAAATTAAATTTATTGGGGTCACATGGGTCAATATGATCACACAGTCTTCAGTGTGGGTTTCTATGTTAGAAGATCTATATATTGCACTGTGTGGCCACCACCCAAATTCAAATAGTCTCCTGTCGTCATATATTAGGCCCCCTTTATTCCCTACTCCCTCCCTCTGGCAACCACCACACTACTGTTTGTGTCCACAAGTTTTAGTCTTCTATCCCACATCTGAGTGAAATCATATGGTTCTTAGCTTTTTCTGACTTACTTCACTTAGCATAATGTTCTCCAAGTCCGCCCATGTTGTTACAAAGGGCACTATTTCACCCTTTCTTACATCTGAGTAGTATTCCATTGTGCATATGTACCACGTCTTCTTTATCCAGTCATTCATGGAAGGACACTTGGATTGGTTCCATGTCTTGGCCACCATAAGTAATGCGGCAATGAACATAGGGGTGTATATATCTTTGTGAACACATGTTTTCAAACAGAACAAGAAATCATCAGATCTGTATAGAAGATTTTATTTTATTTTTATAAAATAAAATCGTTGTCAACATAAATTATTTATATTATAGAGAGGTTTCCCTCTATGTGAAGCAGCTTCCCACATGTGATTAACCCCCCCCCCGAGCATCTGAAAAATCTGAGGTGACCCATATCTGCTTGGATGCTTAAAAAATCCCAAAAGCTTTGAGTTTTCAACAAAATTGAGAGGAAAGTAGAGATATTCTATACACTTGCTTCAGCCACACAGGCATAGCCTCCCTATTCACTGGAATGATACCTTTTTTTATTATTATCATTATCAAGGATGAACCTACACTGACACAAAATAAACACACAAGTCTGTAGACTTGCTTTCAGTATAGTGCATCCTATGGGCTTGGAAAAATGTATAAGGAATAATGTAGCCATCATTGTAGTATCATAGAGAGCATTTTCCTGCTCTGCAAAGCCTCTGTCCTCTGCCTAATCATCCCTCCCTGGCTATGCCTGCCAACCATGAATCTGTTTACTGTCTCCATAGTTTTGCTTTTTCCTGCATGTCAAACTGGATGTATACAGTATGCAGACTCTTCAGGTTGGCTTCTGTCACATAGAAATATGCATTTAGATTCCTCCATATTTTTTTCTTTATTCAATAACTCATGTATTTTTAGTGCTGAATAATACTGTGTGGATGTACCACAATTTATTAATCTATTTACCAACTGAAGAACAAGGTTTGGTAATTATGGATAGCTAGCTACTATAAATATCCTTATGAACTTTTTTTGTGTTTTTTTGTGTGAATATTAATTTTTAACTCCTTTGGGTTAAACCTAAAAGCACAATTGTTAGATTGTGTGTTAAGAATATGTTTAGTTTTGTAAGAAACTGCCCAAATGTCATCCAGAGTCACTGGACCACTTTGAATTCCCACCAGCGATGAATAATGCTGCAATAAACATGGGGGTGCAACGAATCAGAGTACCTATTGCTCCACAGCCTGACCAGCATTTGGTGTGGCCAGTGTTCCAAATTTTGGCCATTATAATGGGTGTTAAGTGGTATCTCATTGCTGTTTTTCTACTATGATTTTAATGTGTGCTTCATTTCCGTTCCTTCTGTAAAGTTCTTGCTAAATTTATAAATAACTAGTTTTATTCAAAATATCCTTCCTCATTCTTAATCCTTGGCTTGAGCTAATTATTCCTCTTTAAGAAATGGTTAAATTTTAAACTACAGATGCCACTGAGAATATAAAAATAGAACCAGAAAATTCTGAGTGTATATTTTTATAATCTAATCTTGGTTACTCTAGAACCTTGTACACTAAATAGATATGGAGTTCATAATTGATAAAGAATGATGTAATATAATTTTATGATAAGCAAAGAGATCATCTAGCATTTTCTTATTACTATAAAAATTCAACATGTTTTATTATTGACTTTAGAGGGAAAGAATGGAAGAGAGATAGAAACACTGGTGTGATAGAGTAAAATTGATCACTGCATCCTATATAGCCCCTACTGGAAACTGAGCCTGTAACCTGGACATGTGCCCTGACCGGGAATAGAACCAGCGATCTCTTCATGCATGGCATGACACCCAACCAACTGAGCCACACTGGCTAGGGCTTACTATCAAATTTAGTTATTCATGACCATTATGACATTGTGAGATACTATTGAAATGCTTATCTGGTAAATTGCTGGAAACTGATTGTTTTCACCAACCTTGGTTGCTCTGAAAGGTCAGAGCTATGCACCCATTAAGTTGAAACATTGTTAGTTAAAGCAAACCCCTACCCATTACTTACATGTAAATTCTTGCTGCCTGATTGTTGTCTAAATTTCCTGCCTAAGGATAGGGTTGTTTTCTCAGAGACTCAATAAAAGGCTGGTGAGGCCCAGGCACCAGTGGGCAGTCTAACCCACTAGAGGTAGACTCTACCTATGCCTGGTCCCCCAGTTTCCAAATTAATTCTCTTCTAGTCTCTCTCTCTTCATTTTGTGTACGGCCTCCTCCAGAACTCGAACCCTGAACAGGAACCCTGAACCATGCTGGACGTGTAAGGGGCTCCCATAGTAAATGTTCTTTGCAATGTGGCTTTGCAGCTCCTCCAGCAAGGATGCAGTGTTTCCTCACCCCTGAAGTCTGCTTCCTTGTGACTTGTCTTCGCTGAGTGTGGCAAAAAGAAAGGTGTGCCAACCTAAGCCTAGACCTCAAGAGGCTTGTGTGCTTCACTTTCTTGCTTGGACCCATACGACCACCAAGTGAACCAATCCAGGTTAGCCTGCTAGAGGCTGAGAAATCAGGTGGAACGACATTAATTCATCCAGTTGAAGCTACCTCAGATCAGAAAATCCCCAGTCAACCAACCAGCTAACCACAGACCCATGAGCAAAACTAGTCAAGATCAGGTCAACTCTAAACAGACCAATAGCACTATCCACCTAACCTAAAGTCCTGCGAGCTAAAGTTAAATAAATGCTTTTTTTTTAACCACTCAGTTTTGAGTAATTTCTTAACCAAACAACTGATAACTAACATAGCATTTTAAAATGCTTAACTTGGGATTCAAATTTAGGGACAACTTTTTTCATTACTACCATCATGCCAACAGAGAACAGTTATATTTGAGTGCATATTCAAGATATGTAGGCTTTTATTATAAAGATACAAGTAACAGGTGATAATTACTGAGAAGAAAAAATATAGCAGAGTGAAGTAAAGAAGGATCAAGGGTTGCAATTTTGCATACGACCATGAGGGAAGGCCTCACTATGGAGATAACGTTTCATAAACACTTCCAAGAAATGAAGGAGTCTTAGGACATGTGAGAAAACGGCATCCCATATAGATACAATGTATCAGGTGTGAGGTGGAAAGATGTCTGGTGTCCTCAAGCAACTGAGAGGAGGCCAGTGAGGCTAGGCTGTATTGAAAGTATACTTAACATAGGCAAAGACAGAGAAGAAAGATTAAACAGGTGTGTGTGTGTGTCAATAATCTAAGTGATAAATGATGGTGGATTGGATCATGGTAATATCAGTAAACACAAAACTCAGATCACGTTATTTTTTTCAGGTAGTGCTAAAGGCTGTGCAATAGATTGAATAAGGGGAATGGAAGAAGAAAGGTTTTTGGCCTAAATAACTTACTGCTATATTATTCTCAAGAGACATGAACTTGCAACATGAGGAAACCGATGTTAAGTCATGCTTTGATTTTGTCAACCACAGGTAGAGCTGCCTTTCCATTGTTTGATATGGCAGATGGTTTTCAAAATGTTACTCTTTCGATGTAGGAGAAAGGGGAAAGATTTTCAAAGAGAGAAGATGAATTTCCATCTCTCTCCCTCTCCCATGAGGGTTTGCTGGCTGTAAACCGTTAATAATTCATTTTGATCACTTGAGATATTTTATATTTGAAGCCTGCATATAATGTACTGATTAAATCACATTATGCGTAGCTGAGTGAATATATTATTAAACAAATTACCCTTTTCCATAACCATGAACTGTGCATCTGTAGCAAATGGTTGAACATTTTAATAAGGAGGAGTGTAATTATATTACAGTCATTGCTTTTTGCAGGCTTATTGGCCATGCTTTAGAGGTGAATATTTTCCAATAAAAAGATGTGTATTATAAAGGAGTAAATTTTCAACTTATAGTCAGAATTCATAGCTCACTGAAAATACCCCTGCTTAGTAAGGGAGCATGGGGGTGGAGCTTTTGGTGAAATTATTGAACCTCAAAACAATAAATCACCAACTTTTTTTTTTTTCAGGAATCAGTCTTTGGTGTTGTCTAGCACCTATCTATCTGCCTGCCTTATTCTTAGTTATTGAAAGCAAAACAATGTAAAGCAAGTAGACAAAACAAAATATCCTTTTTATTGTTATATGGAAAGAAAATGCTCCAGCAAGTGGAATTCTTGCGTGGAATTCTCTGACATTTGCCTTTAATCAATTGTACATGCTCAATACTGATCCAAAAGGAGGGCTCCAGACAATCTATTGTATCTATTCCTGACTATGTTCAGACAAGTTAATAAAAGAAGGAAAAAGAGAGCAAACAGTACCTATTATCAGAAACAAATTCTGTTAATACATTATCTATCTATCTATCAATCCAGAAAGATGATCATTATTTTTGCTTTATTTTCCCTCCTTTCATTTCCCCACTAACATAAGAAATGTTAATAATAGTTAACCTTACATCTCAGTATTTAAGCCACAAAATGTCAGGACGGGAAGTGTGACGGCTAGAAGAGAAAATCATCCAAAGATAGGTCATTTAGGCTTGAGGAATCATGTTTAGGGAGAATGTCGGTGTTTGTGATTGTACAAAAGCAGGGATTTGTGTGTACTATTAAAAAGAAGCATGACTTTGCTCCCACCTTTATGTGGAAGTTATATGCGGCTAAGAAGGGCTGTGTAGACGTCAGGTTGAAAAAGGACGAGCTGAGTTGGATTGTTCTATTGTCACCTTCCTTATGTTGGGAACCACATTTCCCAGAATCTCCTTTACTCTATGATTTCAAGTTAAAGTTGACGAAAGTATTTGGGCGAGATTTGGCAAGTATAAGGAAAGCAGCCCTAGGCCCACCACCAAACACTTGGCCAAAACTTCTATGTGGTAACCCTGTAGCGCCAACAGCCTGCCATAAACATCAACATCCTTTCATGGTCCCACTCTAGTGGAAGATTCGCCTTTCTTCCAAATTGCCTTCAAGCCCAGACTCATTTGCCTGTGCCACCCCTGGTTAATGATTTTTCTATGACCCTATGACAATTCTTTTTATGCTTTTATTTCCCTAGTCTCTCCTACAATGGTATAATAGCTATTATAAATTCCTTATTTCATAGACTCATGGTAATACTGATTGAATACAGATCGATACATGGAGAGAACAAATATAATTGAAGTCAAAAAATCTGTAGAAGCGAAGATGAACTAACTTCAATTAAAGTAGAATATGACTTAGAAAATATGGGTAAAGCTGAACACTATAATGAGCTTGGAAAGTGTTTTGAGATTGGGCTTACATTTCGTTCCACCTAATACTAATATGTCAAGAAGATGGTTGCCAGGAATACTTTTCATTTACCTTCTAAAATGAGTCACAGGGACACAATTCTAAAAGTGTCTGTTCAATATCTTCTTAAATCTGTGTTTAAGCATTATTCAAAAGCATTATTGCTGAACTGTAGGAGGCTAATTCCAGCATGTCATAATAAAAGCAAGAAGTCCTCAAAAGGTTGATGGGCTTCTATATTCAGCAGGGCTGAAGATACAGATTATTGCCTGCTGGAATAGCCAAAAGCAAACCTGAAAATCTGCATATATTATTGCCTGCTACTGGAACAGCCAAAGGCAGTTCCCCCAACCTGATAATGCCTACTGTATACCAAACTTTAACTTTGATATGTATATTTGCTTTGCTTTAGGGCAATTTGTGTTAATAAAAAAGTTCGGGGCCAGAGATTTGGAGAACTTAGTTACTAAAGCTCAGCCTCTCTGGCTCCTCAAAGTGCATTCCAAATTTATATTTCTTATCTAGTCTATTTATTAATTTGTGTGCCAGGCCTTTGAAACCAAGCATGCTGGCTGTGGCCTCACATTGAACTCTTGCTAATATGTGAAATAAATGAGTTTATTAAATGTGTGGTCAATAAAAATAAATGAATTGTTACATAAAATGTTTTAGCATTTATGCATAACTATTAAGATGAGTCAATTTTTGATATTAATATTAAGAATTCTATTTAGCTGTGACTATATATATATATATATATATATATATATATATATCCTCTCCTGAGGACATATTCTTATTGATTTTAGAAAGAAAGGAAGGGAGAGAGAGAATAACATCAATGGGAGAGAGAAACATCCATCAGTTGCCTCTCACACACACCCTGGGAATCAAACTCAACCTGGGTATGTGCCCTGACTTGAAATGGAACCCACCACACTTTGGTTCACAGGAGGACAGTCCAACCAATTGAGCCACACTGGCCAGGGCTGTGGCTCAGTATTTTTAACTAGGTTGAGTAGTACAGAAACTTTTTTTTCTTCCTGTCTGTTTTCCTTTGGTCCAGAGTTCTGGTGGCAGTTTCCAAGTTCTGTCATGATCCGTCATTGGGTGGTATAAAGAAGAGGTATCCAAGACCATGAGAAGCAGGAAGAGAGATTATTAGAAAGATTTTTCAAGGGTCAAAATTAAGAAAATGCAACATTTCCTTTTTAGAAACACATATTATACTGAGGAAGACATAAAAAGATGACTGGGACAACTGCTCTAACATATCTAGATGAATCTTGACATACTTTAAAAAAAAAATCCAGAATTAGAAAAATTAAAAATAAAAAGCACCAACAGCTACTTAGCAGAGCAGCTTTTTTTGGTGGTTTATATAAAACACAAATTTGCAGTCTGACCAGATTTTTCATACCTATCAAGATATTCTTAGATCATATGTAAAGAACTAAGAAATAATCTTCAAGTCTCATGGTAATTACTGTTTTTAAAGGAATGCTTGCTTTTATGCTTCTTGTACTTTGGTAGACAAGAATAATTAAGCTGATTTGATGAAACTTTTTATGTCAAGTAGAGCCTGTTTGTATTAACTATATATTAAAAGTTCTGTTTATTAGGGAAGTACTTCAATAATTAAGTAATAGTTTAACAAAAGTGAACTACATTAAAAAAAAAAAGAGCAACTGAGACTTTCAAAGCACCAAGTAGTTAATAGGATTTTATTTATTACTATTTGTTTTGAAGAGAATATATGTTCAACGAAAATTACATTTCCCATATTGAAACATAAATGCAAAGAATGACTTTTTCAATTATCAGCTGACTTAGTTTTAAGTTCTGCTTTGGACTATAGCCAGTCTCAGAAAAACTATATTGCTTTACTTACTGCGTTATCATGAACTTTACCCCTAAAATATTTGTTACACATATATATTCAATGAATACATCATAATATTCCTTCATTTGAATGTCTCCTAATAGTAAACCCCTGTTCATAATAGGTTTTAATAAAGAATACCAAACTGACCTTATCCAAAATAATCTGCATCCAGAGATATCTGTGGGAAATTAGTTTTTGTTGTTGTTGTTAAACTTTAATGAATCCATTTAAGAGACTAAGGTTGAAGGCAAAAATTCTTTGTATAATATCTCCCATCCCCAATATAGGTTTCCTGATATAATACTTTCTTACTTATAATCACGAATAATATTTTGTGATCTTATAGTAAACCAGAGGCCTGGTGCAAAAATTCATGCACTGGGGGGCAGGGTGTTCCTCAGCCCAGCCTGTGCCCTCTCGTAGTCTGGAGGCCTCAGGGGATATCTGTCTCCTCCAAACCTATAGACAAGTGCAGGCCCCTTGGGCTGGCGCAGCTGCCTACACTCTCCCTCTGCTGCCTGCTGCACCTCTGTCCCCTTCAAATCTGTAGGCAAGTTTGAAGGAGACATTCTAAGTGCTGCTGCGGAAGCAGGAGAGGCTTCCGCCACTGCCACTGGGCTCATGAGTCGTGACCCTGGCTTCTGGCTGAGTGGTGATCCTCCTGTGGGAGTGCACTGACCACCAGGGGGCAGCTCCTGCACTGAGCATCTGCCCCCTGGTGGTCAGTGAGCATCATAGCGACTGGTCATTCTGCCATTTGGTCAAGTTGCATATTAGCCTTTTATTATATAGAGCTAGAGGCCCAGTGCTCAGATTCGTGAACCAGTGGGTCCCTCGGCCTGGCCTGTGCCTTCTCATAATCCAGAACCCCTTGGGGGATGTCGGACTGCCAGTTTTGAACCAATCCTCACAGGCCAGGCTGAAGGACCCCTCTGGTGCACGAATCCATACATCGGGCCTCTAGTATGCATATGAGATCTTTGGTTAATCTCTTTCTGTCCACTCCGCTCCCTGCTTCCCTCTGAGATTCATCAGTCTGTTTCATGTTTCCATGCCTGTGCATTGAGCTTCTGACCCCTGGTGGTCAGTGCACATCATAGCTACTGGTAGAACAGTCCATCGGTCACTTAAGCTTTTATATATATAGAAGGTTGGACTAAAAATACTCTCTAAAGACTTCTTCATTATTCAACAAAAATGAAGTGACCTCGCCACTTGAAATAACAGCTAAGTTCTATGTCTTTAAGAAGATGCAGAAGTAAGTAGTAAATTCCAAAGTGAAGGCACTAACGGTCTAAAATAGAGCAACTCAGTCTCCATGGAGAACTCAGAAAAAGTTTCCCAGGACAAAATGCACTTATAGATACCATAGTCATAGGAAAAAGGAAATACAGCATTTCAGAAAGAAAAAAAAAAAAAAAAGGGAAAACCATTAGTGGTAGAGATTATTAATTATTTTCCAGTATACACTCCCTCTTCTTTTAAAAAATAACTGTGCTCTAACATTTTTTATCTGGCTAGATGCGGCCATGTCATATCAGGAGGTAAGCAGAAGTCATGTTTGCATCTTCGGGGCGTTGTAAGGACAGAGAAAATGGCCTTTCTCTTTCTTTGCTGTGCCTTCCACAATTTATTGAGAAGCACCTGGTAAGTAAAACCCAAGACTGTTAGCTCCTACAATTCAGCCAGCCCCTCTGTTCAAACCACAGGACAAGACAAGCTGTTTTTGAGGCTTCATGCTTACATACTCCTTCTCCCTGTAGTTTTAATGACTCTGGGGAAATCTGGCTAGAAAGTTTCTAGTGAATAGAAGGGCTCTTGTGTCCATTGATTATGCTCTCTTAATTCCCCCCCCAACCATCCCCAGCCTTCCAGCTGTAGGATGAAAAAAAAAAAATAGAAGGGCTCGACTGCCTCCCTTTCAAAACCAGGCTGTTCCCCTTTCAGACTCTTTGTAACTTTTGCTCTTCTGTAACTTATACAAGCTTGCGAAGATACTGATAAGGACACCTCCCTGGGACATCTGCCCCTGCCTGCACCTTCTCCTGAAGAGCTAAAACAGACAATCCCTCTAAAGTCTGCTCAGTTTCAGCCTCTCTTCGCTTCCTTGTCTCCTAGCAACAGTAGCTAAGGCTTTTAAAGAGCAGGACACTGTTTATTTCTTGCCCCTGCATTGATTAGCAATGCATTCATTGGTCCTTTTCCTTCAGGGAAAGTAAATAAACTTCCTCTCTGCATCTATCTATCTCTTCTTTTAGTTGTGAATTCTTTCCCTGCCCGTGTCACTGGCCAAAAACACTAACAGTCATATTACTTTTATAAAAAAATGTTTTTTACTTAAAGTCCTCACCTGGAGATATGCTTAAGAAGGTAGAGAGGGAGAGAGGGAGGGAGAGACGGAAAGATGGAGAGGGAGACTGGGAATCAAACCAGCAACTCTTTAGTACACAGGGCCAAGCCCAACCAATTGAACCACTTTGGCTGGGCACATACTCTTTTTTAAAAAGGTACTTCGTCTTTGCCTCTTTTCTTTCCTGCCTAATACATTGAAAAACATATAATGTGATATTGAGTCATTGTTTACCATGAAGAATAGGGCTCTAGCCTAGGAAATAGCGGAGCAGCCTAATCAAAGAACCAGAAGGGAACTAGATCCTGTCCTTTCTGGGATTGCCTGCTTACATTTAGACTTTCAATGAGAAAGAAATAAAATTGTACCTTCTCAGAGCTTCTGAATTTCTATTCCCCTTGTAACATTAGCTTGGCCTATCCTCTAATCAATATATTTTTAAAAATGAGGTAACATGGCATGCTTGTGGTACATTAAAAAAATGTACCACAGCGATATGAACTAAGTTTGGAAATATATAGCAGGACTAGATTTTGGAGACATAGAGAAGAGGTTTGCATTGTTGTACATACATAATCATGAATCATCAGATGTTACGCAGTCTAGTAGGGTGAACAGTTCAGTGTATATATGTAATCAACCAATTCTTGGAAGTAGCATCCCAAATTTTGGTGGGGGAGGAAATTACTCCTACCCCTTAGATGCAGAATCCACATGATAGTAAATCAGGTGAGCAAGCAGTCATCTGTCAGATATGTGCCCTAACTTAGGCAGTCAGATTCTATCTCCTAGAACTTGAAATTAGATTGAACTTGTATAAGGACAGAAATATATTTACTCATTAAACATGTATATGTTAATTTTTGGAGACTCTGTGCCAGGTTCTTTCTAAAGATAGAAATCAGTGTACAGAAAAGATTAAAAACCATCAACAGCCTCCTCTCTGAGAGGCTCTGCTCTACAAATACCCACATGTGCTAAATCATTTCATCAATACAACCCAGAAAGATCTGATTGAATATTTCCTGTTCATGCTCACTAGTGCTATTCTGGGTCTTGTATTTTCTTAGACATTTTTTTTTTTTTTTTACATTCTACTCTTTTTTTTAAATTTTTAAAAAATTTATCTTTAATGTTGAAAGTATTACAGATGGCCCCTTTGTTTTTTCCCATTGACCGCCCCCCTCCATCCCATACCCATCCCTCCCAGGCCTTTACCACACTATTGTCTGTGTTCATGGGTTGTGCATATATGTATAGAGAAGTTCCCCGTTAACACATTAAGCTCACAGGCAGTCACCCGTGATTGACACTATACTTTCCATCAGGAAGACAAAACAGGCTGGGCGGTTAACGTATTAACCAATCCCACTCCACACCCCACCCCTGCCTTCCCTCTGAAATGCATCAGTCTATTCCTTGCTTCTATGTCTCTGGATCTATTTTATTCATCATGTGATACTTACCTTTCTCGGACTGGCTTATTTCGATTAGACATTTTTATCAAACTACCTGTTAATTATGTGAGTTAAACAAAATGTTTCCAAAAATGATCCCATTTCTTCAAGTTAATGAGAGTCAGTGTCTACTGATTGTAATCAACAAAACCCAATACAGATTTAAATTAAAAAAAAAACAACACTTTGATTTAATTTCAGTTTAACAAACATGTAGTACTTGTTATCTCCTAGGTAGCAGTCACAATACCATGCTCTGGCGGAATATAAATAAGATCTTACACTTCCTGTGGTAAACTGAATTATTGGATAAATTTCACCATATCCTGCATCCACTCCTTTATACCTTAGTAGAGGACCAGTGCATGAAAATCCATGCACTCAGGGAGTCCCTCAGCCCAGCCTGCACCTTCTTGCAGTCTGAGACCTCTTGGGGGATGTCCACCTGCCAGCTTAGGCTCACTCCCTACTGGGGATCAAGCCCACAACTGGGTCATTTGCCTTGACCAGAAATGGAACTTTCACCTCCTAGTTCACAGGTCAATGCTCAACCACTGAGCCACGCTGTCTGGTTCATTCCTTTTTATGTCTGATTAAAATTCCAGCGTAGGAATATTCTGCATTTGCTTTACCTTTTGTCAGTTGATGAACACTTTGATTTTTTCCAGCTGTTGTGAACTGTGCAGCCATGAATTTTAGTGTACATGTATTTCATCAGGCTATGCAGAACAATGCACAATTTAAAACATGTGAATTGATCATTTCTAGAATTTTCCATTTGATATGTTCAGAACATGAAACCATGGAAAGTGAAACAATGGGAAGTAAAATTGAAAAACATAACCATGGGTGGGGGTGGGGGTAAGCTACTGTATGTCTCTGAGTTCCATTAAGATTGATTCTGACAGTTTTTGCTAGACCTTTCAGTATTTCTGGGGAGTAATGAACCCCAGAATTCCTTACTCTGCCATTTTCACTACCACCTACACCTGCATTTCTTAACATGACAAATTCTGTATTATTGGATAGAGAACACATGACTCTAGTTCTTAAATCTTCCAATATATTAGAGGTCACGTTTATTTTACAGAAGTGTGTTTCTATACATAAAACCATACTGGGAAGGCTAGAACTGAAGAAAATATTAAAATGAGTCAACAAGGAAAATGACACACTCAGTGTTGCTCTGTTATTTTTTGACAGAATGAGGAACACAGCCCAAGTCAGCTCATAGCCTTTCTGTGCAGTTCTTTAGGAGAGAAGATTGCTATTAAAAATTCACTAGAACATATTTTGCAACTTCCAGTTTACTCGCATATTGGTGACAGGAAACCTAAGTGTATATATATATATACATATATATATATATATATCCATTAATCCGCAAAGCCAGTAGGAGCATTGGTCTTCAAAATGGTGATTTTGATATACTTTTAAGTACCTGACACAGAGATTAAAATTTAAAATATGTATTTCTCTCCATTTAACACTATATGAAAATCACATAAAGGCATTAAGGTCCAATTTCTAACTCTAACTCTTTTTCTTTTCTTCCAAATTTGAATATACAGGTGTGGGGAAAAGTGAGTTATAGTTGTAATACAAATAAATAATAAATTAATACATAATAGAGGAATAAACTCTGTGAATCTCATACTCACCACTATAAACCTAATTTTTGCCCACCCCTGCATTTTAGCTTTTAATACTGATTCAAAGTGAGACCAAATCTAAAAAATATGCAAGTGTGTTTGTGTAAAGGGGAGAGAATGTAAAAATGATGGAGTTATCTAATGGAACTGCTGCTTGAGCAAACTTTGTGAAAACTCAAGTTAATGCACTGCCTGGTAAAATGTAAGAGGATACTTCATGTAAGTTTATTGAATTCAGGCCAGTTGAGTCTGGAGCTGAATAAGGTACAAAAGCAGCAAGCACAGTGCAAGAATCCTGCATTGTACCTGATATCCATGACCCACAGTCAACTGTTTTATTAGAAAGAAATACCCAGGAGTCAGGCAAGTATATGTCTCACCTACAAATATCAATTAAAATTTTTCCTATTTTATTCGTTATTTTAAATATCTTTTTAAAATCAAGGTTTATTTTTATGTTTATTGTTGAAAGTATTACAGATGCCCCCTTTCTTTACTCCATTGACCCCCTCCACTCAGCTCTCACCCCTGCCCCAGGCCTGCACTGCACTATTGTCTATGTCTATTGATTATGCATATCCTATCTAATAAAAGAGTGATATGCAAATTAACCATCACTCCGGGACAAAATGGTGGGGCAGGACGCTGGCAGTGTTACCCTGGCAACGGGAGCCCAGCAGGCAATTAGACCGCAGGCAGCACCCAGCAGGGCCTGCTGGGAGGTCAACATGATGACCCATGAGCAGACAAGCGGGGGCCACAGGTGGCACCCAGCAGAGCCTGCTGGGCCAGGCTGCAGAGGAGGGGGAGCCAGCGATGGGGACCCCATAGCCACTGCCCCGGCCAGACCTTGGCCAGGGCAGCAGCTGCGGACAATGGGACGAAAGGGCATGGAGAGCCAGATCCATCAGGGAACCCCCAGCCACCGCCTTGGCCTAGGCCCGGCTGGGGCGGCGGCTGTGGACGAGGGGATGAGGGGGTGCAAGCCATTGGGGATCCCGCAGGCGGCGCCCAGCAGAGCCTCCTTGCCCATCGTGGTGGTATGGAGCAGACAGGTCCAGCAGAGAGCAGAGAACCACGTGGAGTGGGTCCAAGCCATCAGTAGCACATCTCCTGAGGGCTCCCGAATTGGATAAAGTGCAAATCCAGGTGAGGGACCTCCCCGCCTGCCCTCCCCCTCCGCCACCTACCCGCTCATGAATTTCGTGCACCGGGCCCCTAGTCCTATATAAGAAAAAGCTAATATGCTAACTAGACCAAACAGCAGAACAACCATCTGGACAACCTTCTGAACAAAGCTGGAGGTGCGAGGGCCCAGGTTGCTGGCCTGCGAGGGCCAAGCCCCTTGCACGAATTTCATGCATCGGGCCTCTAGTGTGCATATACGTTCTTTCATTAAGCTCCCCGCTCCCCTTTCCTCTGAGATTCGCCAGCTTTTTTTCTTTGCAGACAGTTTTAATGAGAAGTGTGATTTTTGTCTCTTCTCCTAAACCAAGTCTGATGTCATTCTTCCTAGTAATAATCAGTTACCTCCAAAAGCCAGACATTTTTAATGTAAATGTCTTTCCTGTGCTTTGCCGTATAAAATTCCTACGTGATGTCTACAGCCAAGCTTTCCCACCTGACTCAGTCCCCGCTGCGTTACCGTAACAAAGTTTCCCAGCTGGAGACTATTTCACGTTGGAGAGACAGTGATATATTTCCAAAGTTTGTAAAGGGCCTAAATTGGAACAAAGGCTTTTCCCATACTTGAATTGCTTGTAGCATACTTGAAACTTCATCTGAATGTAAAAATAAATCTCAAACATCACGTTTTGTTGTTCTGCTCAAGCGTGGAGTCATTAAGAACTATATTCAGCATTAACAATAAATCATTTGAAATAAAGGCAGCCATTATGAACACTTTCTTCTTTCCTGATGGATAGTGGCTCAGGGGATAAGTGCCCCAGAATCGTTATTCTTAAAAGAAAAATAATACTCTATTAATAAAATAAGACTCCAAGGCCTCATTTAAAGACTTCTAGTTACTGTACATTCTCGGAGAAAAAAGCATGCTGTCATTTTAAAAACAAGGAAATGGATATATGTGTTAAGTGATTTATCCCAGGACTGACTGAAAGATTCGGGTTTAGCTTATATTTCTGTTTATGTCCAGTTTTAGTCCAACCCTCAGCTGGTATTCCACAGCATAGAGAGGGGGTGTGGCCAGATGTCCACCACATGGCTCTCCCTGATTGTACGTCCCTCTTCCCAGGTAACCTGCCACATTCTCTTGGGTATTATCTTTATGATCATTTGGTGAAAAATAGTGATACATCATTGAAAACAAAAACTCAAAATCTTTGATAATCCTAAATATTTCAATATGACATTCCTTTGATTGAAATTTTAGGAGAAGATATTTTGACATAACTTCATACGATGAGAGAAATTAGAAATGCTGAAGTTAATAGCAAAGGCTGGCAGATGAAAAAAAGTTTCCCACAAAATAAAGAGAGGATATCTGGGATCTACCATGTGTGGTAAGGATAGGATAAGAAAAAAATAGGAAAGTGAGCATTGTTATGACTGGTCAGTTTTCCCACCGTTATCTCTATAGATAAAAGTTTTACAAATCCATGAATTAGTATGTTTCAGTTTCCAGTTAACATGCCATTTGCTTTTTTTTTTTTTATCATGTCTCTGATATTCTTTTCCTTGAGGCTTCAGAACTCCATTAATACATAAAATTCTCTTGAAATTTATAAGATGTCAGAATTTCACCTCTTTGCATTTCACTTCCGGAACCTCACTTTTTACTGATAACAACGTATGTTTTAGGCTTGAAGTAGAAATAAGCTGAGTTACAATTGATTTCTGATTGAAATTCAAACAGAAGGCAAATTGATGAATATGATTATGATCATTCTCTGAAATGCATTAGTTCTTGTTGGGCTGTTAGTATTATTATCAATCTTTTGAACTGAAGCTCCAAATATAACCAATGAAGTGTTCAACAACCACTCTACGTGGTTTTTAAATCTGAAATCACTGACGTAAATGGTGAATGAGTACGTAATGGCTGTCTACTCTAATTCTACGGCTGGATTCAGTATTATGTGCATGAATAATGGTCTATATGTTCAAATGGCCATGGCACCATGTCCAGACTTATCCCCGTTCTCACTGATGTGTTCCCTCCAGTCGTAATTAGCATCCTGTCTTCCGCCTTCAACCCCTAGTAAATTTAAGTCTTAGAAGTAAATTATTATGTCCAAAAAAATAGGTTTATTTCTAAAACTTTCTCAGGATTTCACAGTGTAAAGCTCTTTCAGTTAAGGTTCTAAAACTATCACATCAAGGTAGGAGCACACAAGAGGAAGGCTATGTTCTTTGCTCTTCATTCTACCTTAATGGGCCATAATGTTCCCGGTGTATTTTATGTTGTCACAATAGGGGGTGGGGAGGTGATAGGCAAGGATGCTAGTATTGCTAGAGTATTCTGGGATATTCCACTCATAAAAGCATTGTACTCATTCTTACAAATATATTTGTGCATATTTTGAAAGCATAAAACATGTAAAAATATAATCCTAAAATATGTATCTATAAAACATTTAAACCTATAGTTTTCCTGAATTTTAATAATTATTATATTCTTCAGGAATATAATGCAAGATAAATTAATGGAATATCATGTTTTATTTTGTTGGCATGTTATCATGAATTGTTCATTTTTAGAAAAATCACATCATGGGTAGCTATGCCATTAGGGGTATTTGAGTCAGCATACAATCATCTGTTTGAATTTATGGCTGATTCATTAATATTCATTCCATTTATAAAAACAAGCCTGCATTCATTTCATTACATATTCTAATGTAGCTATGCCAAAACATTTACATATTAAATGACAATTATAACCATATTTAAAAAATTTATTTTGTTTAGTATTCAAATTTTATTTTGATTTTTAAGTAACATAAATGTTTACAATTTGTTGTAAATTCCATTAGGATACTAAAGGTTGTGTTATATCATAAAGTTATTAAAGAACATTAGGCCCTGGCCAGATGTCACAGTGGCTAGAGGATCCGCATGCAGACCTCAGGGTTGCAGGTTTGATTCCTGGTCAAGGGCACATACCTTGGCTGTAGGCTAGATCTCAAAGAAAGTCTGGGCACACATGTGTGAGAGGCAGCCAATCAATGTGTCTCCTTCACATCAATATTTTTCTCTCTCTCCTCTTTCCCTTCCACTCTCTAAAAAATAATAAAAATAAATGGAAATGAGGATTAAAAAAAAACACAACAATATCAGACGTGCTAGAATTGGAATCTCAGTTCTATTATACATTAAATGAGTATGAAAAAAACACAGGACAAAATCAAGAATTGTCCCATTAGCTGGGACTGACTTCAAGTTAGAATGCTGGATAGAAGAGGCTCCAAAAGAATACAGACATCAGATGTTATTCTGACTCAACTAGACTCAGGTCGCAAAAGTGGTTTCCAATTACTGGCTGGTTAAATTCAAAGCACATCAGTTCTAAGAACACAGAGAGGAGCAAGTAAGGATGAAAACAGGAAGGGTCTGAAAGCGCTTGTAGCTGAGGGAGAGAGAAGGTGCAGTGACTGATGGAGACAAGGCAAGAATGCTGTTTGAAAAATTCCCATTTAGCGCCGTGGCTTGCTGTGCTATAAACTCCTGGCCAGGCTATTTGGCGTTTCCATAAAGGACCTGAGTACCATGATTACTCTGCTCTTCTGCTTCCCACCTATCTCCTCTTCCATTCTTTCTTGCACTGTTTCCCATAAGCTCTTGTTTCTTAGTTTCCTCTCTGAATGCTTGGCCCCTGCATCGCCTTCCCTTAGGTCCTTTTATTCTACCCTGGAAGTGCAGGTCTTGAGGTGCTTTTTATTCCATCTTTCTGCATCTCCCTGTGCCTGCTGTGCTGGTCCTCCACAAGGTACCATTGAATACGAGGGTTTCTGTGAAGACTAACATTTTCATGTGTTTGCTGGACTCCCACCTAGCATGCCTTTCATTTCAAATATAGGCAAAACCCCTGACCCAGTCTCAGTGTATTCACACATAAAGGGAGGTTAAAACAGGCCTTCTGAAAACTGATGAACTCTTCGTGGTTGTTTGAGCACCTTTAGCTGATGGCTGCCGTAGTGCAACAAATATGTGAAGTTGTTCACTTCTGAGCTCTGTGATAATATGCAGAACTCATGGAAAATCCTTAACAGAACATATATTTTAAGTATTCAATGCCATTTGACATACAGTGAGAGTATTAAACTAGTGCAGGGTTCATTAAAGGGCCAGAGAGCAAATATGCTAGACTTTGGGGCCAGGTAGTCTTTGTCACAGCTACTTAATGTAGTGCAAACGCAGCTCTGGGCAAGGCATGAGTAAGTAAATAAGGCTGTTTCCCAATAAAACTCTATTTACAAAAATAGGTGGTATGGTAGCTATATTTGGGCCCTAGGCCTGATCCTGGACTACTACATCTACAGCTATTACTGACTCAGTGAATTAACTTGAAATTAATTGTGTTTTATCAACTTTTTTCTTCTGTGTAGTTTGTGCCCACGATGTTTCCAATCTAAAATCATCACTTTACTTATTAAGTTGAATCAACTTGAGCTCACAGGAGATGGTTTGCAATATAGAGCATTACGATTACTGTGCAAAGTATCTATGAAAAAATTAAGCCTCACCAAAATTCTGCACAAAGGAATTATGCTTAAAAATGGAAGAGAGCAGGGAAGCTAAACTACATTGGAATGGAACTCCAATCAATATAACAATGACTTAACAATATACAATTTGTTAAAATTAGAACTTCCTTATGACCCAGTGACTCTACTTCTTTATCCAGAGAAATAGAAAATACTAATGAAAAAAGACATATGCACCCCTATGTTCATTACAGCATTACTCACAAATAGCCAAAATATGAAAGCAACCTAAGTGCCCGTAGACAGATGATCGGATAAAGAATATGGTACATAAATACAAAACTGGCATAGAGATAATATTTATTGCTATAAGAACACATCCCATCCTTTTTTCACCCCCTTTTATTAACTATGCAAAGGTTTTGCCATAATTAGATGACGAGCAAATTACACCCAAACTACCTCTCTCCAAACAATAAGAGATCATTTAAAAAGTGTCAATGCTCCATAAAATTAAAGGAATGAAAACATCAAAAATGTAGAGCTAACAGAACTGTAAGACTGGAAAGATATTTACCTAGATGTTAATATTACCATTATCCATTCTTGGCTTGGCAAGAAATGTATGTCTCTGTGTGTGTATGTGTGTGTGTGTGTGTGTCTTTCTCAACATAAATGACTCCCTAAGTCTCTTGCCATTTTTCAAAAATTTTCACATGGCTGATTGAAGTTATTGTTACCAAAGTTAAAATCAAAGCCTTAGAAGTGTATTTTTCTTAAATTTAATATTTCTCCTTTGGATAACTTCTGCTTTAGAACTTTTTCTCAAAGTATCTCCAGTTAATGTTAATTTAAGTAATTTAAAATTAGCCATAAAAAAAGATGGAAATCCTGCCATTTGTGAGAACATGGATAGAACTTAAGGGTATTATGCTAAGCGAAATAAGCCAGTCAGAGAAGGACAAATATCCTATGATATAACTTGTATGTGGAATCTAATGAACAAAATAAACTGATGAAAAAATAGAGCCAGAGGTAGGGATACATGGAACAGACTGACAGCTGTCAGAGGGGAGAGGGTGTGAGGGGACTGGATGAAAGAAGGCAAAGAGATTAGCCAAGAAAATACTAGTCTGTATATATAACCTATAGACACAGACAACAGTGAGGTGATGGCAAGAGAGAAGAGAGGGTCAGAGCTGGCAGAGGTAGGCAAAGCAGGAAAATTGGATATCTGTAATAGTGTCAACAATAAAATAAAGCTGAAAAAAAAAAAGAATACTTTAAAATGGCTAAGAAACAGAAGGAAAGGTGCTGATTATCATATTAACTAATCCTCAGATACCACTTCACTAGCAATATAATGACAAACAAACACAAAAGTTGACAATATTGTCAAGAATACGCAATTAGAATTTTCATATATTACTACATGGGAAAACTGCTCTGCAAGTTCTTTAAAGTTAAACATGCACTTACTCCCTGAACCAGAAATATCATCCTTATTATTTACCCAGAGAAATGAAAACATATGTCCATGCAAATACTTATATTCTGTAGTACTTTTTTCATATGCAGAAACTAGAAACAATCCAAACAGCTGTCAAGGGTTAGCGAGTAAGTTATGCGGTATTCACATACAACCACTCAACAATCAAATGGAATGAAATACTGAGACAAAAAAAAAACAAACACACAGATGAATATAAATAATAGTACATATTAAATCAAAGAAGCAAGAGATAAAAAATGCTATTGTGAGATTTAACTTATATGAACTGGTAAATGTAGACTATTTTGCTAGAAATAAAAAACATATTGCCTCTGGGTGCAGGATTGTCAGCAAAGAGCACAATGGTGTTGTCTGTGTATAGCTGTCAAAATTCATCTAACCATATATCTAAAATCTGTGCCTTTTATTGTTTGCATATTTTATCTCAATAAGCTAAAACACATGCATAGAAAAAAAAATACACTGTCTGTAGGCATTGTATAAAATACATAAGTAGATAAAACACTCATTCCCAAGAAAATAATAAAACTACTTCAGTATTATATGTGCTGTAATATGAAGTGAAGAAAAGGCTCCATACAAGTCAAAGGGAACAACCTTTTTTTTTTTCTGCAACTAAAGGAAAGAGGACTGGGACAGGAGGACAAGGGAGAAGACCTGTTAGAAAAGGTGATGGAAATAATTGAAACTTTATACTAGATACTGGGCTCAGAATTACCTCTTAGCAATGTGAAGCATTGTGAGATCAATGGACTTATACAAGCTTCTCTCATTTTCTCTGCCCCCATTTTCTCAACGCATATATAATGTGTGTGTCTTAAGAGAAATATAACAAAATTATTATTCTTACTAGAGGCCTGGTGCATGAAATTCATGCACAGGGGTGCGGGGAGCAGGGGGGAGGTGTCCCTCAGCCCAGCCTGTACACCTTCTCCAATCTGGGACCCTTGAGGGATGTCCGATTGCCCGTTTAGGTCCGATCCCAGTGGTATCGGGCCTAAACGGGCAGTCAGACACCTTCTTACTATCCAGGACTGCTGGCTCCCAACTACTCACCTGCTTGCCTGCCTGGTTGCCCCTAACCACTTCTGCCTGCCAGCCTGATCAACCCCCTAACCACTCTCTTGACAGGCTGATCAATGCCTAACTGCTCCCCTACTGGCCCAATTGCCACTAACTGCCCTCCCCTGCCAACCTGCCCCCTGCCAGCTGCCCTCCCCTATAGGCCTGGGTCCCTGCAACTGCCCTCCCTGCTGGGGCTGGTCACCCTCAACTGCCCTCTCCTGCAGGCCTGGTCCCTCCCAACTGCCCTCCTCTGCTAGCCATCTTTGACCACATGAGGGAGGCCATCTTGTATTTTGGAGTGATGGTCAATTTGCGCATTTACCTCTTTATTAGATAGGATAGTTAAAGAACATAAAAATAAATAAAGTCCCTAAATTATAAACTACTAGAAGGGCTATTGAAAATTATGATGAAAGTATTATTTCTAAAGTTACTAGTAGAATCATATTTTCTCCTTGTGGGATAATTTCTGTGTTCTAGGGGACATGGACTTGATTTACATTTACCAAACCTGACTGGACATAAAAGTTACCCTCGGGCCCTGGCTGGTGGCTCAGTAGGTTGGATCATCCTCCTATACATCAAAGAGTTACGGGTTCAATTCCCAGTTAGGATCCATATGGGAGGCAACTGGTCAATGATCAATGTTTTGATTTTTCTCTCTCACATTTCTCTCTCTCTCTTTTTCTCTCTCACTGTCTCTCCCTCTCTCTCCCTCTATCTCTCAAAAAAAATCAATAAAAACATCCAACATCCTCAGGCGAGCATTAAAAAAAAATTACCCTCAAGAGTTATTTATAACAGGGATTCCCATGGTTCAACCCTGGGAGATTCTGACTCAATAGGACAGGCATGTGGCTCTGGAATCTATTTTTAACAAGCTCAGGTCATTCTGATGCAGCCAGCCTGGTGCCACCAATCTGTAAGTCACTGTATTGAACACCTGGCTAAATGAGTCTTCTTAGCCTCATTTCTTCCTTTGTCCTAACATAGTGCAAAATATAAAAGGCAACATTTTTCATTTTGCAACATTTTAAAAATTCATTTGTATTAAAATAAAAAAACTTGCCTGGAATAGTATATGGCATAATTTAGAGAAGTAGTAGATTGTAATATGATTTTCTATTTTTTGTATCCTCTGAGAAACAATTTTGAATAAAAATATTTTATCATTTGAATAACTATTTTGAAAAGTTGACTTAACTTGAACGTGAAAATACATGACTTAGACGTGCCCTGCCAGCTAAATGTACTCAGTTAATTTTTCTAAATTTCACTGTTCCATGTGGTTAACAACAAATTAGATTGGGTAAATGTTTCCCAGAGATCAAAATGCCTTCTTGTATACTAAGTTCATTGTAAAAGTTCACAGTATTATTTTAAAAATATACTTCCACCCACAAACTGCTAAGGAATTGAGTGTAGTCACAACACAGCAGACATATGGTACTTGAAGCACCAACCTTCCAAAGCATAGAACTGGTTTATTACATTTTAAGTTTGTTTTAAGGAAGGGCTAGTAAATCAAAGAGTATTTATTTTCTTTTTCTTTTTTTCTGAATTGTCAGTGTTATGATATGTAGGACTGCTCACTTCCGTCACACCTGTATATTCTACGGGAGGTATAATAATCCAGAGGTGAGGAGAACATGAGAAAAAAAATTTAAAGAGCAAAAACTGGCAGGAAGAGATGCATGGAAGAAAGACTGGAGAGTTGTTAAACTTTGGTTTTGATTGGAAGTTCGTATGCCTTCCCTTCCGATCATTGGTCCTGCTGCTACGCTGAATTCATCCACCTAAAGCTGCAGCCACACTGAAACCCAGGACCACTTTAACAATTTAAGGGGGGAAATGGGGAAAAGAGTGAGGTTATCAAGTAATTTATTACTATAACTGAATTAGACAGATCTGTTCAAAATCAACAATATGAAGACAGGTGATAAGATATTTAAAATTAGAAGACCTGGATTGAAATATATCCTTTACAGAGTTAGCTTTACAATCTTGAACTTGTCATTTGAAATGTTTCCCCCTTTGGGGTCCTTAGCTATAAAATGCACATAATAAAACTTTCTGATAGGGTGTGGAACAGGATGAACTTTTAAACAATTCTACCATGGTGTCTATAAGGTAGCAAACACTCAAGTCCCTAGGTAGAGTCTGTTTTGCTTGTTTCCCTCTGGTGTGACTGGCTGTACTTGCTACAGGGCAGGTGAGAAGATGATCGTGTTCGGTAAAATGAATTGAGGGGAACAGTACTAGCAACAAACAGGGATGCTTATTGAACTCCTTCTATGAACTGTATGTGCTGAGCATCTCCCATGTTCAATTCTTAGAACAATCCTTTGAGGTAAGCACTATTGTTCTCATTTTGAAGGAGACTGAGGCACAGATGGATGAGTTAAATTGCCCAAGACCACTCTAGCTAATGACTCTATAACACTCTAAAGAGCACATTGCGAGAATGTTACCAACACAGTGCCTTTTATATTTCACTGGCCCACACCAACAACAGAAGTCCACGTATACAGCAACCATTTGTCATTTGTTTGGCTTCATGGATTCAGGGAATGTTAGAATAGCAAGAGGCAGTAGAGATGACAACATTCGGTAGTTCCAAACTGCAGCAAACTAGAGTTCCTCCATGACAGTAGGAGTAAAATGAAAATATTTCATTCAAAAAACTAAGTGTGTTCCACTAAAAAATATTTGCTACTAATAATTAACAAATATGTTTTCAATACCTCTATTTAAATCAAATAAAGTAGATTTATATTGCAAAATAAAAATAAACCAATGATGTTACCTCTTCTACTTAGTTATGTAAGTTTTACTAAACCATAAAATTTAGAAGTTTTGAAATAATTGTGATGGCTAATTTTATGTGTTTACTTGGCTGGGCTATAATCCCCAGTTATTCAATCAAATACTAATCTAGATGTTGCTGTGAAGATATTTTATAGAGGTAATTAAATTCTATAATCAGTTGACTTTCAGTAAAGAGATTATCTTGGATAATCTAGATTGGCTCAATTCAATCAGTTGAAAGGCCTTGAGAGGAGAAATAAGGTTTCCCTGAAGAAAAGGAAATTGGGCCTGTGGACTGCCGCTTCAGCTCTTGCTCAAGAGTTTCAGCCTGTCCTTAGCAATGGCCTGTCCTCTCTCTCTCTCTCTATATATATATCCTATGGTGCTGTTTCTCTATTGGAACCTTAACTGATTCATTCATTAACCTAGACAAATTCCTTCATTTTACAGATGAGAAAATTATGATCCATATGCAGTGAGAATTGCTCAACGCTACACAGAAGTTTAGAAACAGGAGTGGGACCTAAAGTTTTTCCACTGAAGATCTTTGAACGGGTTTCTCTATCACACTGTCTAATTTAGACGTTTCCATCAGATGTCATGTTTTTCATTATAATTTCAAGTTTCAAAGACATCTAGCTGGAAAGTCTTGTGACATATGAAAAACAGACACAATTATCTTTTAAACAATGTTCTATAATTACATAGACAAAAAGTCAAGTCGTTAATGTAATTCCTTATATTTTATGCATTTACCTTTTGCACTGAATAAAAAGTTATATTAGACATTAAAGGCACATGGTTAACTTTTTTAACAATAAAGTATTTTCCTTGGTTTGGCTATAATTCTGGTGCTGAAATATTTTAGTGCTTTCTGTATCTTCTATTTTATTTCTATCAGATTTCACCAATGAGGGCAAATATATACTTACCAAGGAATGTTCTGTCTCTAAAGTATTCTGAAAACACAAGTTTATGTTCTTATCATGACTTTGAGGTATTTTTATACAATTTGCCTAAATTGACCTAGTAAGTTAATTGCTGATACTCTATGGGCACAAATTGAGGTTTTTCAGGTCACTGGGATATGGCAAGTTTTACCTAGGAGGAAGTTAGTAGTGAATATTCAAAAAGCCAGTGTATTTCCATAAGGAAAGAAATGTTGAATGGAATGAAAAAGTGAGAAATAAAAAAAAATATTCTTGATCTCAATTACATCATAATACACTTTGCTCCTACACACATATGTATAATTTATCCTCTATTTTAGAAGCCCACTCCTAGACTACTTAGGGCACAGGGCTTTTATGTAATAAATGGATAAATAAATAAGTGACTTATCTTATATCAAATAAGGTAATATATATATATATATATATATATATATATATATATATATATATATCCACTCACAGCGTAGGGGCCAAAAGCAGAAGCATCATTTGATCACAAAGACCTAGTTTGGAATTCTACCTCTGCCACTTACTAAATACATGACCCTGGACAGGCTTTTGTTTATTCACCTGTAAAATAACATCAGCATAACATCTACTTCCAAAGGTTGCTGTAAGAAACACATGAGTTGTGTTTGTCAAGAATAAGGTAGGTAGTGTTCCAGAACATTTGAAGTGCTTGCCTAATGCCCTCTCAATGTCTCCGTGATGTGCACACCTCCCTGATTTCATCCTGTACCTCTCTCTCTCTCTCTCTCTCTCTCTCTCTCTCTCTCTCTCTCTCTCTCTCTCTCTCTCTCTCTCCACTTGAGGATATATTTTCCCCGTTGATTTTTAAAGAGTGGAAAGGAGGAGGAGAGACAGAGAGAAACATCAGTGTGAGAGAGACACATCAATTGGTTTCCTCCTGCACACACCCGGACTGGGCCAGATCAAGCCTGCAACCAAAGTGTGTGCCCTTGACTGGAATCAAACCTGTATCCCTTCAGTCCTCTGGTCAACACTCTGACTACAAAGCAAAGCTGCCTAGGATTCTCCGTTTAACAAGCTCATGAATTCCAACAAACCTATATTCAATTTCCTTCATCAAAAACGTCTAGAAAATCCTTTGTCCTCTCATAGACTATTCTTATACTAGTATTCTTCCTTATCTTTAGAACACTCTTCTCTCACTTTTAACCTGGCTGTTCCTTCTCATGCTTCATGTTTGTGCTTAAATGTCTCTTTCTCAAAAGGCCCTTCCTGAGCACCTCCTGAAATGTATTTCTCTGTTTTCCCTGAATATTACTATTTGGGATATTTTCTATTGAATGGATTGAAACTTTAAAATTATTCATGTATTTTTATTTATTAGATTTTTTACTGTTTCACATGATGATAAAGTGAGATCACAGAATATATCGTAGATTGTGTTTGTCTAATTTAGAGATGTGTGCAGAGTAGACACTCAAAACTCTACTAAATTAATGGACAAATGAATTGAATGAATTGTTTGTTTTTTAATAACCTAGACCAGAGTTACAAATTAATAAGGAGCATTCAGATGCAAAACAGGAGAGTCATATATATGCCAGATGTTGGATATGCAATATTGCTAAGATAGAATCCTCAATTTCTTCTGATGTGAAATACACAATTTGGAATTAAGTGTCTTACCAAGGTACCTGTGAAAGAAATTCTTAACCTTCACTGTAACATGTGGGCTGTATTTATGTGTGTAAATTTATGCAAAATATTGATATAATTGATACAATTTCAATAGAATCATGTGTATTTATGTATATAAATTCATGCAAAAATATTGATACAATTTCAATAGAATCATGTGTATTTATGTATGTAAATTAATGCAAAAATATTGATACAATTTTAATAGAATTTCCAAACCCATTGAAGCCTATGCAGAGATCCCCAGGGATCCAATGATCCCAGGTTAGAACAGTTCTCCTTTAGAGCATAAGCATTCATTAAATTACAAAATTCTATAGAATTTGGCAAATCTTTAATTAACTTTGCATTTATCTATAACATTAAATGGACTCCAGAGTTTAGAAGGTTAAGTGTAGAAATGTTATCTGGATTTTCATTAAGAATCTTTTTCTGATAATAAGTTCTTATATGTGGTAGTATTTCTTTGGTCTGTTAAACACACAAAGTAGCCTGTATTGCTTACTGAGCATTTATCTAATCTAATGAAAGAGTAATATGCAAATCAACCATCACTCCAAGACACCCAAGCCACACCCACCAGCCAAGACACGACCACCAGTCAATCAGAGTGGCTATATACAAATTAACCCAGCCAAGATGGCAGCTGGCAGCCACGGAGCTGGAACAAGCAGGAGGCTTGCCCCAGTGATGGAGGAAGCTAAAGTTCCTGTCTGCTTAGGCCGGCTGTGGCCTCCACTCATAGCAACAAAGTTTCAATTATAAAATACAAACAAACCTCAGTTACCTGCTTCCCACCTTGGGCTCAAGGAAGCAGTGGGAGCCTGGATTGTCAGGGGCAACCTGATCTGGGCTCTGGTTAAAGCAACCAAGTTTCAACTTTAGAAGTTAAATAAATCCCAGATACCAGTTTCCAGCCAGCCTCCCTGAAAACAGCCATCAGCCACTCACCCAGGCTGGCCATGTACCCCAGCAGGATCCACTCCCTGAAGGGTATGTGGCCAGCCTCCAAACAGCCATCAGCCCCTCACCTGTGCTGGCCAGGTACCTTAGCAGGACCCACTCCCTGAAGGGTGTGTGGCCAGCCTCCAAACAGCCATCAGCCCCTCACCCAGGCTGGCCAGGTACCCCAGCAGTGACCCAAACCCTGAAGGGACTGTGCCTAAGCCAGCAGGTGGACATCTCCTGAGGGGTCCCAGATTGCTAGAGGGCACAGACTGTGGTGAGGGACTTCCTTGAGTGCACATATTTTTAGCCATGGAGCTAAAGCAAACAGGAGGCTTTCATTGCACCAGCGATGGGGGAAACTGCCTTGCTTAGGCCGACTGGGCCTTTGCTCAAGGCAACAATGTTTCAATTATAGAAGACATGGAGCTGAAGCAAACAGGAGGCTTTGTTGCCTGCCTAGGCCTCTGCTCAAGGCAACAAAGTTTCATTTATAGAACATAAATAAACCCCAGAAACCTTATTCCAGCCAGCCTCACTGGGACATTGCGTCAATGGGAGCTGTGGGCAGCTTTAAAATGGCCCTCAGCCCCTCATCCAGGATGCCCAGGCACCCCAGTAGGGACCTGAACCCTGAAGGGACTGTGGGAAGCCTGAAAACAGCCCTTAACCCCTCACCCAGGCTGACCACACCCCTATGGGGTGAGGGTCCCCACTGGGGGGCTTGGCCAGCCTGCAAACAGCTATCAGCCCTTCACCCAGACTGTCCAGGCATGCCAGCAGGTGGACATCCCCCGAGGCTCCCAGACTGCAAAAGGGCACAGGCCAGGCTGAGGGACCCCCCTCTCCAAGTGCACAAATTTTTGTGCACTGAGCCCCTAGTCTATTTGTAAAATTATTATCACAAACATCTACAAGTAAAATCTTAAATTTGAATAAAAGTATGTATGGCAAACATATGTGGCAAAAGAAACGTATGTGGCCAAAAATATTTGACATATATTTTATAAACCTATACTGTGTGTGGGTATGTGTGTATTTTCCAGGATATGGGTTGAAAAAGTAAAAAGGTATATCAAAGAGGAAAAATACAAAACAATTAGTGTATGCTGAACAAAACAAAATTTAGTAAATCTTAGCAGGAAGGAAAAATCTAATAAGAAAACTAGAGTTGTACTTTTCCCCTCCTGAAGAGTATTTTGGTTTTCCCTTCTCTAACTGGCTATTGTAAAATGGGGAGTAGGGATTAACATTGTGAAGGTATTTTAACAAATTAAGGAAAGATATTAGAAAATAAGTAATTTTAAAGGAGCGTTCACAACCTGAGGGAATTGGAGTAAAATTCTCTACTAAAACTCAATATATCCAATTTTACTCAGTCTAGTTTCCATGGGCAGCAAGCATCAAGATACAGTAATCATTTGCAATTAGATGCATCTGTTTATAACTTAATTTATGTTAGAGTCCCCTACTGACCCCAATAAAATCCAAAAACAGTACACAAAGTCACATTTGAAGTACTTTAACTGATTTATATTTATTGAGGATGTATTATCCACCAGACTGTTTTAGTATCAGGGAGCTAAAAATGTGTCATACAAAAGTGCTCAAGGTGCTTTTGGAGGCAAGTCTGGGTGAGGGAGTAGTTGGCAAAGAACCAGAACCTGGAAAATACAGCGGGATGTGTGTCCTTATGGAGCCAAGATGAGGGAGCTATTGAGGTAAAGAAAGGAAGTATAACTATCAAAGTAATTTAGGCTCTAAACCCCACTTAGTCCCATTACAGTGAACTGGGGCACCCGCTAATTGCTTCATTACCTACTGTGTGTTGCACATATAGCCCTAACCTTAAAGCACCATTATCCTTCTCTTCAGAGCCAAACTATGTGTTGCCTCAGACCTCCCTACCTCTCTGGCCCCCCACTTGTGGGGCAGTCCAGCTTGCTTCTCAATTATGAGGACCATGAGCCACCGCACACAGAGCGGACAGAGGGGGTGGCAGCAGGGACTTCTCTTTCCCTTATCCAGCCATTATGTGAGGCGCATCAGGGAAGCGTGTATAAAATTGGCATCCAGGTGTTAAGAAAGAAGAAAAGAATACACTGAATGTGCCAGGATCAATTGAATTCATTGTGCTGTCCAGAAACCACTCCTGCTCCCGGTCCCCTTGAACTGTCTGGAAGAGTCACAGCAGAGTTGAGGCAAAGTACAAAGGAAGGTTAAGGGGATACCTTTTCAAAAGAAAGTATTTTTTCAAAAAAACTATTTCTGCTAGCTAACCTAAAACTAAAGGGGATGTGAGTGTTCTTTCATTTTTATTACAAAGAGACAATAACATTTTAGAACATTAATAAAGGGAATAATAACACCCCCAAATAGTACAATTCTTAAAGAAATCATCATCTTCATCCCTCTATTGTCCCCATGCATTAGATTGTGTAATTCCTGAAATTGTTTATTTTATTTTTTCTTATAGTATTTGCTTGCTTCCCTTTTCTTCAAAGTTTTCTAAGGATTATTGCTGTCGGGTCTTGCAGCCATCATAAGAAGCACAAGGGTTAGTCCAGTTTTCACACTGGTTTAGAAAGGGGAGATGTCTGTGGGAAACTCCCTTGGGCTCAAGTGAGTGCCTCAATATGTCCAGCCAATAGTATTACTATCAATACACTGTGGCTACCATAAAACAGTAATGCATTGCACTGCAATGTAACCATGTTTATAAGGGCGGTAGGCAATAGGAACTTTTCAGCTTCATTATAATCTTCTGAGACCACCTCCATGTGCATGTTCCATCATTGATTGAAAAGCCATTATGTGGCACATGATTGTATATAAATCCCAAGGACTAAGTTGAGGTTATTTGTTTGTTTTCACTACTTCAGCCAGTTATTTGAACCTTAAATCCCGAAAAAGTATAGATTTGTGTTCTATATAGATAAGAATCTATGCATGTAAATTTGTAAAAAGAACAAGGAGAAGTTTTATGTTGTTAGAATGAAGGAAAGAGTGGCAAGAGATCAGGCACAGCAGAACATTTAAAATGGACAGTGAAGAGCCTTTTAAACAATTAAGGGAGTTGGAGCTTTATCCTGGGGATCATGTGTGTTATTGAATAGCTTTAGGCAAAGGTGTTAGAAAACAAGTAATCTTTTAAGTGCCGGGCACGGCAATGGGCCCTGCAGATGCACAGATTGAGTATATTCAACCTGCCCTCACCAGTAAGAACAAGGACAACCTAGGGCGGAAAAGTGGAATGCTAGACAAAAAGCACGGGCGCCCGGTTTGGACCACAAGAATGGCCCTCTAACGTGGTTACAGAAGATGATCACCAGGAGAGGCACCAATAATTCAAATAATTAATTAATCAAGGAAACTTTTCCAAAAGAGGGATATGTCTTAAAGAGATGGTTCCTTATTGGATACAAATATATATTTAGGTTCATAATATTGTCCTAAGAGATTTGTTCACATAGAATGTGATAAAATATGCAAACAACCCATAATTGAGTGGCTAACACAAAATTAGATCTATAATAATAACTGAAAACTTTGCACAGTTTATAAGTGTTGGGCCCAAACATTATTCCTGCAGTTGTTCTTTCTTAAACATTATTAGCAAGTCTTGTTTGGAAGTCAGGCCTGATGATCTGAATAGTACCCAGGAGAAACTCTTCCTCTATTGGTGGATACCGGAGCTTAAGTGATTGCCTTTATTCCTTCTCGAAGTCTCATTGCTTGAATATACTTTTCATATAAATAAGTGATCTCTCTACCACTTAATACCAAAGGCACCCAGATGAGACTTCATCTCCAATCAAAACTAAAGCTATTCCCATTCACTGCGTGCATTCCTTCATTCATTTATTCAGTCTTTTGAGAGAATAAAGCATCCATTATGTTTTATTGATTTGGCCTCCTAAAAGAAGCATGGGCCTTATCAATGAAGGGATTCTTTATGAACAAGCAAGTTTTCTTGTTGTTGTTTAAAACCTGACACTACACTGAAATGGGTAAGATTTGGTGACTACAGTCAGACTTGAATGGCAGTCTCTGAAACCAAAACTCCCCTGTATATAAGTCAATAATAGAGATAGAACTTTCATTTATAGAACAAAGAAATAGTCCGTCTCAAACACTTATGTTCTGATAATTGTATTGACAAAAGACGAATCTACTCTTTCAAACTATGTAAATAATACATTATATTTATTACAGAATCTAAACTAATAAAAGCGGAATAATAAAATTAACCGAACCTTCGGGACGCCTACAGCCAATCAGAGTGGCTGTATGCAAATTAGCGCAGCCAAGATGGCGAAGGCCGCAGCCCTGGGCTCCGCCATCTTGGGAGCCTGGGTCCTGGGAAGGTATCTGGCGCCCTGGGCAGCCAGATGCCTTCCCCCCCGGAGAAGCTATCGGGGGAAGCGGGGGACCAGCCTGGCGAGACCCCGTTGCCCCCTGCTGGGAGGCCGATCCAGTGGCCAACGCCACCAAAACGGCCTTCTGGAGCAAGCGGGACCCCGCAAGCCCCCTGCTGGGAGGCCAATCGGCCCAGAACGGCCTTCCGGGGCAAGCGGGACCCCGCAAGCCCCCTGCTAGGAGGCCGATCTGGTGGCCAGCAACACTGGAATGGCCTCCCAGGTGGAGAAGCCTGGGGGGTGGGGGGACCCCATGCCCCCTCCTGGGAAGCCTATGGGGTGGCCAGCGCCACTCCATTGCTTCCCAGGCAATGGCCCAGAGGGTCAGTGGA